>MCJB01012518.1:102227-120232 GCA_002018475.1 Nicotiana obtusifolia
GGGGGGGGATTAAAGATTCTTTCTCTTGAGTTTGCTTGTCTGACACAATTTGATTTCAAGTCTTGCTAATTTGGCCATTGATGTCCATGTTCTAAGATATATGCCAAATGACAAGCTCATAAAGGTGGGCATTTGCTAGTATATGGTGTATCAGGTAAACAAACTTATTTCTTTGGACTAATCAAAGAAGACAATTGTTTGTTTTTGTGATCCATCGTGTTCTTAACACTAAAATCTACCAAGTTTTGTATTCTCTTGTTGCAAACGGTTTGCATAGTATTATATTGCATCTGTGATGACTAAACTACTATTTAGTCCTTTTTGGCAATGAACATTAGTCTATGATATAGTAATGCTGTTGTAATTCAAATGTAAGTAGCTAGCACAGATTGCTTTAGTTGACACTGTCGTCGGATTAGTTGTATGTTACCGGCATTCCCATATTTTAGTGATCTTAGGTATCTATATGATATATCCGTAAAGGAACTGATTCCACTCACAAATACTCAATAAATCTTCAAAAATAAAATTATAACTATCTAGTATCATCTCAACTGGTAAAATTGTTGTCATGTGATCAGGAGATTAGGGGTTCAAGTCTTGGAAACAACCTCTTGTAGAAAATGTAGGTTAAGGCTGCGTACAATAGACTTTTGTGGTTTGATCTTTCTCCAAGTCCCATGCATAGCAGGAGCTTAGTGCACCGGATTATTTTTTTTAGTATCATCTCAACTAACTTTTTTTCCAAGAACATTTTTCGTTCAAGAATCTAAATGTCTATTGAGCTGGATTTAGGCCATCTTCAACCTTGCACTATTTTTTGCACCAAATGTTATTTTGGTACAAAAATGGTGTTTTGGAGCTCCAATCTTGCACTATTTTTTGCATCATTTTGGTGCATTTGGTGCAACACTATTCATTGCACCATTACTATTCATTAATAATTTATTATTATTATTTTATTATATAACACTTTTAATTTATACATTTAGATTCCTAATATACCTATTCATCTACACCATTACTATTCATTAATATTTTATTTTTTTAATTATATAACACTTTTAATTTAACATATTACAAATTTTAATTTATAATTTTAGATTCCTAATATACCTAATTATTTTTTATGTAATATCGTATAATATTAATTTCACATCTTAATTTTGGAGTGTAAGTTTTATAAATTAATTTTCGTATATATTATTTTATATAAAATTGTAAGTTAATTTTATTATAAGTTATAATTGTATTAAAAAATATAACCATCACAAAAATGAAAAGTGCAAATATAAAATATAATATGTTGTTAATAAATAACACAATGTTCAATAACATAATAATTTCGAATATATAACACAATTATAACACAATGTTCAATAACAACACAATGATCAATAACATAACAATGTTCAATACATTAAAATTGAAAATACATTAAACAACATAATAATTTAGAAAATTACAACAATAATTTAGTACTCTGGTAGGTCGTATCCAGATCCACCAATATCGTTAAAATATTGAGTGTATGGGGCAGAGGATTGTTGTGGTTGTGGCTGTTGAAATTGTTGACTTCTTTTATCCATTATTCATTTTTGTTCTTGTCGAATAAATTCACGAATATTTGGATCACTAATATTCGGAGTTTTGCAATCTCGTTATGCAATTATTGCTGGGCCATCACGTTTTTTGAGAAAAGAAGTGCTATATGATATATTAATATTATGTATTATACTGCACAACATGATAATCGAGGATGAGCGTGATCGTAATGCACCAATTCAAGATGCTTGGGAAGGTCAAACTCCAACAGTAGAAATGGTAGTAGATGAAAATTATCGATTTGAACAATTTTTAGCTCGGCAAAAAAAAATTAAGAACAAAGATGCTCATTTTGCACTTCGTAATGCATTAGTAGAGCATTTATGGGAGCAACGTACTAATCATGGAAGTTGAATAATTATGTAGAAATTAAAATAAATTCTACCTTAATGTAATAGTATTTATTTAATTATATTTTATCAATGATTTCACTTTTATTTGAATTATCCATTAATATGTATAACGTATAATATTTGTTTACAATTTCTATTATTTAAAATTTTATAGTATAAAATAATTTTATATTAAATGATTATATAACAAAGGATTATGAATTACATGGGATGGATATGTAAAAAAGAAAAAAAAAGAATTTTTTTTCTGAAATTACAAAATAAAATTTAAGTAAAAGAAAATAGGGAGACTTTTTGAAACTTGTGGTTTTAAAAGTTTTTGTGGAGCCATTACATTTGTGTGGTTATAAAAACTCATCATTAAAGGTNGTTTGATCTTTCTCCAAGTCCCATGCATAGCAGGAGCTTAGTGCACCGGATTATTTTTTTTAGTATCATCTCAACTAACTTTTTTTCCAAGAACATTTTTCGTTCAAGAATCTAAATGTCTATTGAGCTGGATTTAGGCCATCTTCAACCTTGCACTATTTTTTGCACCAAATGTTATTTTGGTACAAAAATGGTGTTTTGGAGCTCCAATCTTGCACTATTTTTTGCATCATTTTGGTGCATTTGGTGCAACACTATTCATTGCACCATTACTATTCATTAATAATTTATTATTATTATTTTATTATATAACACTTTTAATTTAACATATTACAAATTTTAATTTATAATTTTAGATTCCTAATATACCTAATTATTTTTTATGTAATATCGTATAATATTAATTTCACATCTTAATTTTGGAGTGTAAGTTTTATAAATTAATTTTCGTATATATTATTTTATATAAAATTGTAAGTTAATTTTATTATAAGTTATAATTGTATTAAAAAATATAACCATCACAAAAATGAAAAGTGCAAATATAAAATATAATATGTTGTTAATAAATAACACAATGTTCAATAACATAATAATTTCGAATATATAACACAATTATAACACAATGTTCAATAACAACACAATGATCAATAACATAACAATGTTCAATACATTAAAATTGAAAATACATTAAACAACATAATAATTTAGAAAATTACAACAATAATTTAGTACTCTGGTAGGTCGTATCCAGATCCACCAATATCGTTAAAATATTGAGTGTATGGGGCAGAGGATTGTTGTGGTTGTGGCTGTTGAAATTGTTGACTTCTTTTATCCATTATTCATTTTTGTTCTTGTCGAATAAATTCACGAATATTTGGATCACTAATATTCGGAGTTTTGCAATCTCGTTATGCAATTATTGCTGGGCCATCACGTTTTTTGAGAAAAGAAGTGCTATATGATATATTAATATTATGTATTATACTGCACAACATGATAATCGAGGATGAGCGTGATCGTAATGCACCAATTCAAGATGCTTGGGAAGGTCAAACTCCAACAGTAGAAATGGTAGTAGATGAAAATTATCGATTTGAACAATTTTTAGCTCGGCAAAAAAAAATTAAGAACAAAGATGCTCATTTTGCACTTCGTAATGCATTAGTAGAGCATTTATGGGAGCAACGTACTAATCATGGAAGTTGAATAATTATGTAGAAATTAAAATAAATTCTACCTTAATGTAATAGTATTTATTTAATTATATTTTATCAATGATTTCACTTTTATTTGAATTATCCATTAATATGTATAACGTATAATATTTGTTTACAATTTCTATTATTTAAAATTTTATAGTATAAAATAATTTTATATTAAATGATTATATAACAAAGGATTATGAATTACATGGGATGGATATGTAAAAAAGAAAAAAAAAGAATTTTTTTTCTGAAATTACAAAATAAAATTTAAGTAAAAGAAAATAATATAATATGAAAGAGAGAGAAGAATATAAAAGGAATATTTTTTTTTGGTGCAAAAAATGATGCAATGGGTTGGAGTTAATTTGCACCATTTTGATATTTGCACCATTTTGGTACAAAAAATGATGCAATGAATTGGTAATGCCCTTTTAGTGGTTACAGGTAAAAACTGCCCCACCCAAAACAATCCGGTTCATGGGGATCTGGCTCTTTTTCTTTTTGAATTTTCCATATGTTTCGCATCCCCTTTGGAGATCGGACCAATCCAGATTCGCATTATGCAAAGCCCGGGAGAAAGAGTTCAAAACCTCAAACATAAAGTCTCTTATTATAGGTAAAAGAATTCTATTTATCCGTCACAGCACTAGGTGGTCATAGGTACTTGACTAGGCTGTTAATAATTGGATAATTGGTACAACAATTTGACTGATGTTCACATCCACTTTAGAGCTCCAATCAATCCAGATTCACGTTATGCAAAGCCCACTAAAGGAGGAAGAGCTTGAACACTGAGGGGTCGTTTGGTACGAACACAAGTAATGCAGGAATTAGTAATGCAGGGATTGTAGTGCTGGGATTATTTTTTATCAAGTGTTTGGTTCATTGTATTAAAAATTAATTATGCAATGTATAAGTCTGGATTTAGTAATTTTAAGTCTTATCCATGTATAGCTAATCCAGGGATTAGTAATCCCTTCCTTTCCTTGTATTAGTTAATCCCTCATATGAGGTATAACTAACCCATGTATTAGGTAGGAGTAAATTGATAACCAACCAAACATGATATTGGACGGATTAAATTTTTATACGGGGATTATTTTGCTTAATACGACCTACCAAACGACCCCTGAGACATTTTATTAAGAGTGAAGGAATTATGTCTGTACTGCCACAACCTTTTGATGGTCATGGGACTTGATTAGGTTTTTAATAATTGATAATTGACACAACAATTTGACTGATATTCCACGTTCACTTTAGAGCTCCAATCAATCCAAATCCTTGTTATGCAAAGCCCATTAAAGTTGGAAGAGCTCAAACACGAGACATCTTATTAAGAGTAAAGGAATTGTGTCTATCCTACCACAACCCTTGATGGTCATGAAAACCAGATTAGGCTATTAATAATTGATAATTGGCACAACAATTTGAAGCCGGGATTAGATTCTAAATTGCTAGACGAGACATAAATTGCTGGACTAGACATCGCCCTTCTAGTCGCGGGGTTGGGGGTTGGAGGGGAGGGGGCAAAAGTGTATATGACAAAATATGGAGTGAAGAAAGGGCAAGGCAGAATAAATGGAGGAGCACACGTTAAAATAGAATAGTACAAGGGCTAGAACGAAAGTATATTTTTCCCCCTCTCTCTCTCCTGAAACCGCGTAAGACCTTTACTGTATGCGTGAAATGTCCGCCGCGGCCATGAGGAATCTTTTTATACTTATATATTTTTATTTGTTATATATAACTTTTTTCATTCGCATAAATAACTGCGCCATGAAATAAAACAGAAGATAAATTTTACGGTATAATTTATACCCTCAAAGGGGTTCCTAAAAGGGATATTTGTCTTTTTCTTTTTACTTCTAAACTTAAAACTCGGCATCTTTTATAATTATGTTGGAGCTAAACTTCATAACTTTATTATTACAAAACATAAGTTTTTATATATTAGAAACTTTATAAGTTCCTATCATTTGGCAAAACCACATAAAAGATGCTTTTGATATATTTAGAATTACGACTTCAAAAGATTTGGCTATATAACACAAATGATATATGTTTTCTTTTAATCTTTTCATTTAATTCTAGATTATTATTATTATTATTATTATTATTATTTATTTATTTTTTTGCATTTGAATCTATGTACTTAGCGTTTTGTCAATATAATGATTGAAGTTTCCTCAATACTTTTCATTATTTGAGCAAATAGTTTGGTCCAATATATCATGGAATAGATAATGAATGGCACGGACTTTTAAGGATTTTGTTTAACACTAAAATTTTAAAAAAGAAAAACAACTTGCGTCATTTGTTTGTGGAGATCAATCTCATCTGTTGAATATTTCAACTTTTACCTGCTTCACCTAACAAATGAACATAATAATAATAATAATAATAATAATAATAATAATAATAATAATAATAATAATAATAATATATAAATAATATTTTAAGTTTAATTTTCTACTTCTTTTTTTTTACTTCATATTTAAATGTAGGGGCTACCTATAGAGGAGAGGGGCTAGCATGGGCACAATAATTTAATTTTAGACGAAAAATTATTTCTTAGATATTTCATAAAACGTTACTCCATGTAAGAAAAACACCTTTCATTCTTGGAGGCTGCGCCGACAATTTTTTTTGCCAGAATTCATGAATTACATTATATGCGGAATTGTTTTCGGGCTAGAAATTTGAACATATTTCAACACAAGTCGCCCAACTGTAAAACAAAAGAATGTATTTGTAATTGAACTATAAAACTGGTTTATAAAGCAAGTATAAAAAATATTTAATTAGTTATTTATATTTTACAGAAAACACTAATTGGAATATTGAATCGATAAAAGACTGGAGCCACTCAAATTAATAAGAGTTTTGAGAAAAAACAACCCCCCAAAAAAATTAACAACATAATCTAACAAATATCGCAACAAAACTTATGTCTATTTGGTCAAATTTCTAAAAGCAACTATTTTCAAGTGCTTTTGTCAGAATGCTTTTTAAAAAAAAAAAATACTTTTAAAGAGAAGTTGTTTGTACTTGACTAATCAATTTGAAAAATATTGTTGAGCAGCAATGACTTTGGGTTAGTAATCCAAGACAATGGGGAGATCGATGATGATGTCACACAATATTTTGGAGCGGGGTAGATAAAATAGAGGCTAGCATCCAGTGTCTTGTGTGACAAGAATGTGCCAACAAGACTTAAAGGTAAGTTCTACAAAGTGGTGGTTAAATCGACTATGTTGTATGGGGAGGCATTTTAGCCAGTCAAGAACTTTCATGTCCAGAAGATGAAAGTAGTGGAGATGAGGATGCTGAGATGAATATGTGTATATACCATGAGAGATATGGTTAGGAATGATGATATTCGAGACAAGGTAGGTGTCCTCCATGGTTGACAAGATGTGGGAAGCGACACTGAGATAGTTTGGGCATGTGAAGAGAAAAGTCTGGATGCCCCACTAAGGAGGTGTGAGAAATTGACGATGGTAGGTCTCGGGAGAGGTATAAGTAGGTCGAAGTAGTCTCGGGAGAGGTGATTAGGCAGGACATGCCGCATCTTTAACTTATCGAGGACATGACCCTTGATTGGAGAGTATGGAGGTTGAAAGTTAAGGTAGAAGGGTAGTAGACAATCCTGTGCCTTTCCTTTCATTTAAGTAGTAGTAGTAGTGTTATCCTCATATTTTCATATTCCTAGATTTCTATTACTCTATATATATATATATATATATATATATATATATATATATATTTTTTTTTTTCTATTATCTTGTCGCTGTTACTGTTTCTTTGACTTTTTACTGTTGCATTTCTTTCTCTATTCTATTGTGCTTGATTATGTATGCTTGCTTTGAGCCGTGAGTCTATCGAAAATAGTCTCTTATATGTACAAGGTAGGGATAAGATTGCGTATACACTATCTTCCCCGTATCATACTTGTGGCATTAGACTTGATATGTTGTTATACTTTTGAGCAGCAAGCTTTTAAAAAGTATTGTTAATTGTAATTTTTCCAAAAGTATTTTTGTGGAAAAAATATTTTTTCCCTAACTTTTTAAAATTAATTTTTGCTTCTACTCAAAAGCAGATTTTATTCTCCTAAAAATTTGGCCAAAAAGACTGTTACTAGTTGCCAAAAACTTCATGACCACCCAAAAGAAAAAAGGACAATAATGCTGTAGCTTTACGCTGGCCATTTTGGGGAAAAAAAGTTACCAAAACCTAAGGAAGAAAGTTATATACTCCATAATTTGATGAGGTCATGTTTAATTTGACACAGTTTTAAAGGAGTTTAAAAAACTGTTACATAATGCAATTTTTTTTATAATGTATCAAAGTATCTTATAACGTTTGGACTTCTATATGGCATATATAGCAGTTCCTAAAAAATCACATGATTTGCGAGAAAAGAATATTAACATTATATCCGTCTTTGTTATTAAAAACAGTATTCTATTAATTAAAATTATTTGTAGAGTTCTATTTGACCGACACACAAATTTAGCAATTTCAGAAAATTATTTGGTAACCTTAAATTTTGTTGGTGCGCTTATATTTTACATATCAAAGAAGATCTAAATTAGTTACAAACGATTTAAATAAAGAAACTATCGAATATTACATGTAAAACCAAGTTGTTGGTCATGCTCTGGCTTAACATAAATGATTTCTCAGACCTAAAAAATGATTTCTCGAACTTTCTAGATTCCCGGTAAGGGTAAAAACATCAGATTAATAGATCTATAACACATGACCTTGCCTCACTTAATCATGGTCAGCTAATATGTATTTTCACCTAATAAATCACGCAATCTAAGCACAAATTTGCTTAGCTGGACCTTGGACTTCCAGATCAGATTCTCTGGCTCACAAAAGAAAAATTAACTAAAACAAATAGACTTGAAAACAGAAAACAATTGAATAAACAGAGGGAAAGAAAAAGGAAAACACAGGAAAACAAAACAATCGAAGAGTGTATTAATTAGATAAAGCTCATCATTCAAAGTTGGTGATATAAATCGTTAAACAACAGTATAAAGAATGAGTTCAGTGCTATCAATCCCAGTCTTTGAAACAACCGCCCCAAATCGAACCCCAGACACATCTTCACTACCGGAAACTCCAATCTGGTGGTTGTTGTTGTGGTGGTGGCCGCCGAAGAATTGTAGGTTGTGAAAATCGCTATGGTGATCTTCCTCGTGTTTGCAGTTGCCGGGAGGATGGTAATACATACGCGATGTTTGAGGACAGTGAGAGTTGAATCTCGCCACTATTCTCGTCGCCGCGTCCAGCAACTCGACGTACTTCCCCATTTTCCGATATTGCAAAAGAAGAATTAAGGGAAGTATGAAAGGAAAACGAGGAAGAAAGAGAATGTGTTAGAAAGCGTCCCAAATGTCGGAGCCCATAAAATTTGGGGAAGAAGATACAACTTTTCTTTGCTTGAGGAAAATGTGAGCCGTGTGAGGCTATTTATATACTGGGCTTTTTTTTCACTTTTCTTTTCGGTGGCTTTCGGTTACGACTTACGAGTTAGATATGCGCTAGGGTATTTAATGGTTATTTGCACCAAAGCCCATTTACTTTAGCTTATTGTAATTTATTGCCTTCCAGGTTCCAGAAAATACTGTTCAACACTTATAAACTTTAGATAATAGCTTGTTTGGCAAAACTTGCTTTTGGCCGAAATTGGTTTTTTTTTTGTTGTTGTCAAAAGTGATTTTTTCTAAAGCTAAAGTGTTTGTCCAATCTTTTAGACGGAAAAAAATATATATTTTTGAGTAGAAACATAAGTAAATTTTGAGAAGCAGGAAAAAAGTTTTCTCCTCAAAAGCATTTTTGAGAAAAAAATACTTCAAAGTTTGACAAACACTAATTACTATTCAGAAATATTTTTTAAACTAATTAGCCAAATACAAATTATTTCTTAACAAAAGTACTTTATTGAAAATTACTTTTCAATATAGGCTTATTTTAAAAACTTGCCAAATAGGCTATAAGTCAATACTCAATAGTGCTATTTCAAATGGAGAAAATGGAACTCAGTCATGGTCGGTGCACCATTTGAACGCCTCAAAAGTCTGAAAGGTTAAGTCTCATGGAACTAATTATTCAACATGAGGCATTCTATGAATAATGGAGTAATATTCTTCGCATGTATCCATCTTATGTAATTAATGGAGTAATATTCTTCACATGTTTACACCTTAAATTGTCTATCATATACGCTTCAAAAGATTCTTAATTTTTTCCTTTAGATGTCCAGCTACACTTTATATCATATAATCATATTCTATGATTAAAAGTTCGTTCACTTAAAATGTTAGTATGCCTATGTTATTTTATTTAGACAATTAAATCAATTTGTATACCTAATTTGATTCAAGTTGATTTTTGTACTTTTTATTCCAATTTATTTGGAAATCTTTGCAATCCCTTTTTTTCTCTTGGTGTGCTTTGTATTTTCCGTGGCCTTTGGTCACAACTCATCACAAGTTAGGTATGCGCTAGGTAAAGGTTATTTGCCTAATAGCCAACTGGGTTGTTCTATTGTCAATTATTGCCCCAAAATTTTTATTTTTATTTTATTTTGTTTCTCTAAGCCAACAAACCCTCCGCGAATTTCCGGCCGCCACCGGCCAATTCTTTGTCGGACAGTGATACTGTAGAAGAGCATGGGTATGGGAAGAAGATTAAGGACAAGAGGAAAAAGAAAAGGAATAAAATACTCTCTCTCTCTCTCTCTCTCTCTCTCTCTCTCTATATATATATATATATATGAAGAGATGAGTGGGTGCGATGGGTTTTAGATAGAAATGTGACGTGTCTTTTTTGTCCAATCAGGGCCAACCATGTCTAATTTTTACGTTAGGATTTAACGGGTAGGGGTCAAATATGATCCAAAGTATGATGGTAAGTGTTACATGGTCAATTTTTTTTTTTGTTTATTTTGACACTACACAACAGTTACACAATAATGACTCAGTCCTCTTCCTTTTTCCCTCACGTTTGTTTGACACTTAAAATATAACAACATATAAAAATTAGACAAGGCACACGGTTACAGGAATTTCTTCCCAACTTTGAATTAAACTCGTACTACAAAGAACACATATAAATAACCTTACAAAAAGATAGCCAAAGACAACCAACCCTCTGCCTTAACAAGTCTGCCAAGCCTATACATATATAGGCAAACATTTTTGGCTCACAGCCATATCCTAACCTAGCAATTAACATCCCCAATTGCAAACCATTTCCAAATTTGAATTTCAAATAGACAACTGCCCAAGCCTCACATAGCCACTCTTGCTGAAAAACAGGAAACTGCCCAACTGCCTTGCATGTGCGTGGCACATGGGCGCAACCTTTGAATTTGGCGCCAATTAGGCCAACTCTTGTCATGTCTTCGCACCAATGCCATTGTGCAGCATGCCTTGCGCGCATATCTGCCAGTCTGTATGTCCAACACGCTCATAACACTGCATTGTCCGCGCCCATCTGCCTTGCCACGCCCTGCCTTAGCTTGCCTTAGTTTTCCCAGCCCTTGCTATGCTTTTGGTGCTCATTGTCTTTGCTTTGCAATGGCCACGCCAATGACATAGTCTTGTCATGCCTTGGAGACGAAGCCATATGCCGTCGTTCCATAGTCCATGCCTATCAATACCTGTTCATGTCGGACAGCCTTGTCAACATTATATCACAGTCATCATAGGGCCGTGGCGAGGTCCATCATGTAAATCCCTCGTCACGCCCATGATATGTTCGATCAATCGAGTCGAGGGGCTAACAAATTTCCCTACTAGATGAGCTCGTCGCCCTCGACGAGGCAGAATCCAGATATGCCTTGATTTGATCCTGAAATTGCCATAGAGATGGTCCTTTTTTCCAAGTTGCATCACACTCCTACTTTCCCATCCATTGAACCAGGAACTCTGTCCGCCTGTTCTTTTTGCTTTGACCCAATGTACGATGATCCCAAATCTTCTCAATAGTCTCCTCAAATTACTTGCGCTCTACTGGAGGAGCACGTTTTGGCTTCGCCCTTGTTGGATCCTCAGCATCTTCATGAAACCGTTTCAGGGAACTCACATGAAAAGTTGGGTGAATTTTGAGACGTTTCGACAGATTCAACCAATAGACTACTTCACCTACATTCTTTACAACTTCAAACGGGCCGTCATACTTTGGAATCATCCCACGATGACGCGTCTTGCTACTGATTTTCTTCCAAATTTGTGGAGTTAGCTTCAACAATACATTGTCACCATTATTGAATTCCAAAAGCCGCCTATTTCTGTCAGCATTCTTTTTCATCCTTTTAGCCGTTGTTCTCAAGTTGTCTTGCGCCTCAGCCAGCAACTCATGCTTGTTGCGAGCATATCTATAGGTAGCAGGACACTCTCCCCCTGATTTCAACTGAGCAACTTCACGCGGTGTGTCAGGCTGTCTTCTTAACACTATCTCAAAAAGACTCATTTTAGTTGCTGAAGACTTGTTCAAGTTGTAACAAAACTGCGCACTATCTAGTAACTCAACCTAATTCCTCTGTTTAGCAGTCACATAATGCCTCAAGTACTCTTCAAGCAGATGATTGATATGCTCCGTCTGCCTATTGGTTTGTGGGTGATTTGCAGTCGAGAATTTCAAATCAGTCTAATTTGAACAAAGTAGTCCAAAATCGGCCCGTAAATCTCGGATCCCGATCACTCACAATATCCCTTGGAATCCCAAAGTGTTTCACGACATGCTTGTAGAATAACTCAACAACTACTTCATAAGAACAAACGGTTGGAACAGCAACAAAAATTCCATATATTGAGAATCTGTCTACCACCACTATAATTGATGTTTTGCCATCAGCTTTTGGAAGCCCGCTAATAAAGTCCATAGAAACTGAAGCCCACGAACACTTCGAAACCGGTAGAGGTTGTAGTAAACCAGCTTCTCTCTTCCGTTCAGTCTTGTCAAATTGACAAGACTAGACAAGTTTTCACATAGGCCTCAACGTCATCTTTCATTTTCGGCCAAAAGTTATTCCGAGACAGCAACGCCGACATCCTTTCAACACCCGGATGACCAGCATAAGGAGTATCATGAGTCTCCTTTAGAAGTGAACGACGCAATCCATCACCTTGAGGAACCACAATTCTCCCCCCTTTGAAGTGCAGCAGATCGTCCTCGATCCAATACTACCTAATTGTCTCGTCTTTGACTTGATCCATTAATTGCACATACAATGGATCATTCACAGCACATAACTTGATCATATCCAGAAAATCAGAGTCAAATCGAGTAAGTGCATAAGTTACAGCAAATACCTCTTTGCGACTAAGTGCATCAGCGACCTGATTTTGATTTGTAGGTTTGTGCACCCATATGAAGTCATATTGAACCAAGAACTCTTGCCACCAAGCCTGCTTCGGACTCAATTTCTATTGAGTTTTGAAGTAGGTATTAGCCATGTTGTACGTCCGCACTATCCCAGCAAGTAGACTCTCCAAACTTGAAGGCAATGAATTACTGCAACCATCTCTTTCTCATGTGTAGAATAACGTTGCTCTGCAGCGTTCAACTTTCTGCTTTCAAATGCAACCAGATGATCCTCCTGGGCCACCACACCTCCAATAGCATAATCTGAAGCATCAGTATGTCTTCAAATGGGAAGACAAAATTTGGCAGCTTCAAGATTGGTTCCGATGCAATGGCCTTATTCAAAGCATTGAAAGCCTTGTCACACGAATCCGACCAAAGCCATTTGACGTTCTTTTTCAGCAAATCCGTCAAAGGAACAACCCTTTTTGAATATCCTACAATGAACTTCCAGTAATAATTTGCCAAGCCCAAAATGATCTTAGTTCCTTTACCCCACTTGGTGTTTGCCAATCAACTATTGCTTGCACCTTCTTTGGGTCCATCCGCACTTGGTTTTCACTAACCAAATGGCCTAGAAACTTTATTTCACGACTTGCAAGTTCACACTTCTCCATCTTGACATAGAGTTGATAGGCTCTAAGTCTTTCCAACACTTTCCTTAAGTGAGACAAATGATCATCAAGGGTCCAGCTATAGATAACTATGTTGTCTAATTAAACAACTACAAAGTCACCAAGATACTCGTAAAGAACATTGTTCATTAAATTACAGAAAGTTGCCGAGGCATTGGTTAGCCCAAACGGCATTACAAAAAATTCAAAGCTACCATATCTAGTTACACAAGCGGTCTTAGGGACATCTCCCTCGGCTATCCTAACCTGCCAATAGCCTGACCTTAAGTCTAACTTGGTAAAATAACTAGCCTTCGGGAGCCTGTTCAGCAGATCTTGAATCAAAGGGACCGGGTACTTATTTTTCACCGTCACTTTATTCAGCGGCCTATAGTCAACACACATCCGCAGCGTACTATCCTGCTTTTTCTGGAACAAAAAAAAAGCACCGAATGGAGCCTTTGATGGTTGAATCAACCCAACATCAAGCAACTCAGACAATTGCTTCCTTAATTCATAGGCGACATGCCGTAAGGAGGTCGCGTATGCGGCAATGATCTAGGAATAAGTTCAATCATGTGATCAATCTCCCTCCTCGGTCGTAACTCCCTTGGCAATTGTTGAGGCATCACATCTTTGAATTCCTTCAGCAAATCTGCAACACAATCTGAGACCTCAATCTGCACATCCGACTTGACTTCAACGAATGCAGTGATGTATGTTTCCTCACCCCTCTTCAAGTGCTTCTCAAATACTGTAGCAGGAATCAAAGCAGCAATATCATCGTTCTTTATTTCATCCCCGTAAGGTCGAATACCTTTCACAAAGCCGGGGTTCGTCTCCCCTATGAACATAAGTCCATCCAAATGAGGAATTGGAGCGATTTTGTTCTTCTTCAGAAAATCGTTTCCCAACATCACATTGAAGTCATCCAATGGCACAACAGTTATGTTGAACTTTCCAGACTAATGGCCCAATATCATCGGGACATCTAGCGCCACCCCATAACCAGGTTGCGCCTTTGAGTTCATAACCTTCATCTTCGTCGGACACTTTGTCACTTGCAGTCCATACTCTTGAACAATTCTGGAAGCAACAAAGGTGTGTGTGGCTCCGATATCAACCATTGTCACGACACTCTTGTTTTCAATTTTCAGATCCACATACATTAGTGTGAAATAAGCATTAGCCAAATCATCCCCCATAGCATTCACGTATGCAACTTCTTCCTTGGCAGCATTTTCTTCATCATCCGCCATAGTTACACAAGCCAAAGTGTTTAACAACCGCAACGGATTTACATAAGCAGCAACTTCTTGTCCCTTTCCTTGTTTCTCCTTTTCAGCAAGAAGAACATTTATTTTTCTTTGATTTGGACAGTTTCGTGCATGATGTCCAGGTTTTAGACATGTCCATCAAACCTTTTCACCACCCGTTGGCCTGTTTGTTTTGACGAAGAAGCGTCCATCTTCCCTTTGCATTTATTATTTCCATCTTGCTTTTGATTGTCCTTCTTCAAGTCCTTACTTTTATCCTTTTTCTTTGACTTAAAAGAAGAGGCAGGATCAGAAGTTAGACCAGTTGAGCGGAAATCCACCAATACGTCCGCTGCCACAATTGCACTAGGTAAATCTTTAACTTTCTGCCTACGAATTTTATTTTGCGCCCAGCCTTGCATTTTGAAAATGAAATTATGCGGTTTATCCTCATCTGACATGTTTTGGATGTCCAGCAACAAGGATGAAAACTCCTTCACATAGTCCCGAATAGAACCAGTCTGTCTTAACGCTCTAAGCGATCCCTAGCAACCTAACACGAGTTGCTGGGCAAAAACTTATCCCTCAGCTCGTCATGAAGTTTTTCCCAAGTATCAACCTTGGGTCTGCCAGCACTTTCAACATATGCATTTTTTGTACCCCACCACATCACTGCATCTCCTCTGAAATAACGCACCGTCATGGTCAGTTTGTCCCTCTCCGGGAAGTGAGCAGTAAAGAAGTAATGCTCCAAGCCCCATAAGAAGTTTTCCAATTCCTTTGCGCCTCTCACGCTATCAAATGCCTTTGGCTCTGGAAACTTAATTTTGGTGTGTTCTTCACCTCCTTGGGGCACATTTGCAACAGCCTATCGAAGGATCTGAATTTTTGTTTTAAGATCCTCGTTTTCCTTCTGTAACTTTTCCAACCGCTCCGCAGTAGTTTCATGGAAAGCCTGCAATTTAACCAGTTGAATATCAAAAATCTCACGAACATGTTGAAGTTATGTGTTAATGCCATGGATCTGCATCAGAATATCCAACAGATCCACAGCGTCATTAGTTATTCCCACTAGCGCCTTTCACGAAGTTCTGCATTTCCAACCATTATAATTCTAAGATCTTGCTGATGTTACTCTGATACCAGCTGTTACAGGGTCAATTTTTTTTTATTTTGACACCACACGACGGTCACACAACAATGACTCAACCCTCTTCCTTTTCCCGCACGTTTAGTTTGACACTTAGAATATAATAGCATATAGAAATCAGACAAGGCACACAATAACATGAATTTATTTCCAACTTAGTATTAAACTTACAAAAAGATAGCTTGTGACGACCCGATGTGTCGTAGAAACACATATGATACTAATTGTTTAGAATTGACTTATTTTAAGAGCAAATCCCTCTTTGTAATTATGCAATTTTAATATTCCTGCGAGGTATGAGGTATAAGAATCTAATAATTAAGAACAGAGTTCAAAAAAAAAGAGTAAGTAAGTAATGCAGTATATGCGGTCGCATTTCAGACATGCGGACCGCATATCTTACATGGGCGTCGCATACTTGGACAGATTTCTGGGCAAAGGTTCATGTCAGAAATGCTATCTGAAATGCGGAACGCATTTCAAGAATGCGGACCGCAAATTGCCCTGCCTGTATCGCAGATTGGAACAGAGAACTGGACAAGTTTTATGTCAAAAATGCGATGAGAAATGCGGACCGCATTTCTAAAATGCGGACCGCAAATCTCACAGTGAAATCGCAGAGTGAGACAGAGTCTTGGGCCAAATGCTGTGTCAGAAATACGGTCCAAATGCGGACCGCATGTTGAGTTTGTGACCAGAATGCGATCGCATTCTGGACACCTGAAATTTTATTTTGTCACGAATTTTGACCCACTATAAATAGGAACTAGGAACCCTAACATGCAAGAACCCCCTTGTTTCGTCAATTACCTCAGAAAAACTCACCAAAACACCCTCAAACCCCAGCAAATCAACCTCCAAATCACCTTGAAAACAACCCCAAAATCCGCGAGAAACATATCCAAATTATAGTCATCAACCTCCCATTTACCAGCCCAGCTTTTCCCATTTAAACCCACCAAGAACCAGCTGTAACTCACCAGAAAATAGCCCCAGTTTAAGCTGAAAAACAACCGTAGAATCACTCCCTTCAAACCCCAACATCCATTACAAGAAACCCTACTCTCTAACACCAAAGAGTCAACTCAAATTGCTGCAAATTGTGCCAAGAATTGCAGTTGAGTTAAGGCACCCTACCAAGTTGTAGCTTGTTAGCTCCAATTGAGTTCGCCTAAAGTTCGTGAGCGTTCCTAAGAGGTTGGACTCGAAGACTTGTTGGAAGTCTAGGAATTTATTGCAAAGCAAGGTAAGTGTTTGTTCTAACCTTAGCTTGAGGGATTAGAAATCGTGTCTTGTTTGCTAAATTGCTCCTTGTTGAGAACAACGTATAGGCATGGTGACGAGTGTCTATACGTTGGTGTCACGCATGACCGTGGGTCGTGTATGGATAACCGTTGTGTGACTATTGTTTCGAATTGTTGAATACTATCCTTGATTTGGTATGATGTGTTGCATGTGGGAGCGGGTGGCACGCCTGCCACGAGATATTGTGAATTGAGGGCGGGTGGTACGCCTACCACAAGGTTGCTTCATTTTAGTTGTTCTTTTTGGTTATGGTTCTAGCCTTCTTTGTTCGGTATAAAGTCGATGGTTAACTAGACTAGTTGAGTGAGGAGTTCGTGGGAGTCTAAAGGGTTCAGTGTCAAAAATTGTGGGTAGCGTCTAAGGAGTTCGTAGAGGTTCAAAGGGTCCAGTGTCACATTAGTAGAGTCGTGTCTAGAGTTATTAAAATGATTATTGGGTTGGGAGGTTAATTGTAGAACTTCGACTGTAATTGAGTACTAACATTGATTGGGCTAAATAGGAGTCTAAGTTTGGTTTGGTTATAGCTGAATTCCCCCCTGGCCAGGATGATTGTTTGCTGTTATTTGTTCCCTTGCTGGGAAGTTGTTATGTTGATTTGTTCCCTTGCTGGGATTTCTTGTGATTGTTGTGATGATGAAAGTGGGAGCGGGTGGCACGCCTGCCACGAGATATTATGAAAGTGGGAGCGGGTGGTACGCCTACCATTGTAAGTGGGAGCGGGTGGCACGCCTGCCACGGGATGTGATGTATGT
>MCJB01012518.1:120348-148257 GCA_002018475.1 Nicotiana obtusifolia
AGTGGGAACGGGTTGCACGCCTGCAACAAGAGGTTACTGGAGGAAAAAAGGTGGATTGTATTACATTTCATTGTGTTAAAGGCTGAATTGCAGTTTTTCTTCTTATTCATTGATGATTCGTTTCGTTTTATTTGTCTGCTATTTCGATGTATGTTTTCCTTTTTCCCGTTTAAATTGTTTATGTATTTTATCTTCTGCTGTAGATACATATATGCTTAAAATTGCACAGGTTTATCTGGAGTCTGGTCCTAGCCTCGTCACTACCTCGTCGGGGTTAGGCCAGGCACTTACCAGCACATGGGGTCGGTTGTGCTGATATTACACTCTGCACTCTTTTGTGCAGATCTCAGTGCCGCAGGCTACGAACAGTAGGAAGCTTCCAGATTCTGATTTTCAGGCGACCCAAGGTAGTTCTGCAGAAGTCCGCGGATCTTGGAGTCCCCTGTCCATTTCTTGTATCTGTTTCTTCTATGTAGTCTAGAAACAGCATTTTGTTATATTCTTCAGACCCTGTTTGTAGTACTCTTAAATAGTCTGTGAAACTGTGACACCAGATCTTGGGTAGACCGTTGTGGATAGTTTATCGGCGATAGTTGTGTAAAGTATTAACTTTGTGTTTATTTCGCTTGTTGAATTATTGCTTTTCCGTTGATGCATTTGTGATGTTATGAATTCGTAAAATAGAAACGTGGTAATTAGTCCGATTGACTGGCTTGCCTAGCTTTCACTAGTAGGCGCCATCACGACGCCCGAGGGTGGGAAATCCGGGTCGTGACATAGCCAAAGACAGCCAACCCTCTACCTTGACAAGTCTGTCAAGCCTATACATACATAGGCAAACTTTTTGACTCACAGGCTTTTCCTAACCTAGCAGTTGACATCCCCAACTGCAAAGGATTTCAAATTTAAATTTCAAACTAATAATTGCCCAAGCCCCACATAGCCACTATTGCTGAAAAACAGGAAACTACCCAGCCGCCTTGCATGTGCGTGGCACACGGGCGCATCCTTTGAATTTTGGCGCCAATCAGGCCAAATCTTGTCATGTCTTCGCGCCATGCCATTATGCAGCATGCCTTGCGCGCATGTCTGCCAGTCTGCATGCCCAGCTCGCCCATAACACTGCCTTGTCCGCACCCATTTGCCTTGCCACGCCCTGCCTCAGCTTGACTTAGTTTTCTGAGCCCTTGCTATGCTTTTGCTGTCAGTTGTCTTTCCTTGCCATGGCCACGCCAATGCCATGGTCTTGCCTTCCTTGGCACTTAAGCTACATGCCGTCATGCTACAGTTTATGCCCATCAACATCTGCTCATGTCGGATAGCCTTCTTAACATGATGCCATAGTCATCATATGATCGTGCCGAGGTCCATATGGTAAATCCCTCGTCATGCCCATGCCATGTTCGATCAATCAAATCGACGGGCTAACAGTACGAGTAATTATACTAAGAAACTGAAAGAATGATAGATATATTAAAAGAACAATAAACATAACGTAAAAGTTACACTTTTGATCCCTTAGTTATTGATAAATTACGATTTTGGCTATTGTAATATTTTGCTAAGCATATACTTAGATTATCTTTAGAAGTATATTATTATCATGGCATCGGATATGGAGTATTTGTACAAGTTTAACATACCACACAAATAATTAAATGATATAGATAAATTTGATAAGATTCACAAGCAGAAGGCCCAAAAGTCCACATTCCAATTTACTTAAAAATTTATTTTGAAGATATTTGTGCGTACAACTATGTCTCGTGTTTCAAGAATCTAATCTCCAACCCTTGAGATTAGGTATAGGGGAACATTACAACTTTTCAAAGCCAACACTCATTGATTGCAATGCGAAAATAGTGAAGTTACGAGTAATAAAAAAAGAAAGTCAGATGCTTTAGTCCAATGGCATATATCTCGTGTTTAATTTTGTTGGTTATTCTGAAGAAAGTGATGCCTATTGCATTAATTTAATTTTCCCCAACCATCTACGCAACCATTAACTCAAAGCTAATAAGCGAAGACGAAGATAGGAATTTAATAACAAATAAATGAAAATCATTTTTCAGTTATGTGCTTCTCTTTCTTTCCGAGAAAAAAGAAGAAAGCAAAGAATATTCCAAACGTTTGTCTTTCAAACGGATTGTCTCCCATTTGTTATTCTTTTCTATTATCTTTAAAACCTATATTATTTTCTAACAATTTCTCAGCCATTTTATCAATAGTAAAACTCACTAACAAAAAGAACCTTGATAGAATGATGCAGAGTTAAATTTGAAAGATGATTCGAGGTCACTAACATCGCAAATATCAAAGAATACAAGTATTTATAACTTTGACTAGTAAAAGTTATCTCTAAAATTTAAATATTTTTAGTTTAACTTCCAAGTTCTGAGGTTATTAACAGGCCAATTGCAAATAGGACCGCTGGGACCATACTGCTGCAATTTCTGAAGTGTATAAACCACTGAAATCTTCTTCTATCTAATAAAATCTGTCTCCTTATGATGTGCTTCCAATATTCCAGTGGTCCAAATTCCAAAGAGGCCACAGTACGTTTAAATTGCAAATCAACAGAAATATCTTTTTTTTGTGTCCAGAGATAAAGCTGGAGATACTATCTTTATACCATATATTTTCTTATTTTAAGTTATTATTTAAACTTGAAAAGGACTTGACAAAAAGTAGGAACTCCACACCGTTGGTCCTCTTCTTGCATCAACTTTTGTAAGAAAAAGACAAGACCATGAATAGTCCAAATAAGGGGCTTAACTAGGGGTGTCAATGGTTCGGTTGGACGGCGGTCCATTATAAAATTTGTACCATATCAATTTTTCGGTTATTTTATTATGCATAATCAAAATTAGACTTTTCAAAATCGTCCCAATCATGTCGGTTTTTCTTCGGTATCGGTAAGTTTCAGTTAATTTTCGGTAATTTTTGTAATGTCATGTGAAGTAGAATACAATAACATATGTACTTTTATTAGGATTTAGTAAAACTTTTTAGATATTTTTACAGTTTAAAAGGTGATGAATTAAGAAAATATGAAAGATAGTTAGACCATAGATCTATCAACTATTCTACAACAGTGTAAAAGAAACTAAGCAGATATGAAAAAAATATAAATCACACGAGTGGAAAGATATTAACCAAGTCGATATTCAAGAATAAAGTCTATAGAAGATTAAACATTCAAAAAGATAAATCTATATCATATGAAAGGAAACATATTTAATACATTGTAGTTTGCTACTCATAATCACTATAATACCTTGTGTCTTGCTAGTGAATATGCTGGACATAATTTAGTTTCAATAGAAGTAACATAATAGGTTTGGAAATTAGGATTTTGAGTTTAATTACTTGTTGGCTTGTAACTATTTCATAATTCTAACGCCCAAGAAAAAAATTTAATATTTTATTATTTTTAACTTAATATATAAATATATTTTTCACATTATAAATTTATCCGGTATGATTCGATATTTTTTCGGTTTATTTTTATAAAATAAAAAATCTATCCTAATTATCAATACGGTTATAGATTTATATTAAAGACATATAATTTTATTAAAAAAACCTAAAAATCAATTCAGTACAATACGATTCGATCGATTTAGTCAATTTTTAAATATCAATTAACACCTCTAGGCTTAACGGTTAGCAGAGCAGAGGATCAAAGTAGTGAAAACCGAAAAAGGAGAAAATTATTGTGGTTTACTTTTTCAATAGACAAGAGTGTAAGGGCTTCTAGGCTAAAGACCTCCCCGCTCATCATAATTGCACTACAGTACTAATTGGGAATAAACATGGACGGCCCCAAAAATTGCGGCATCTTTACATAAATAACCGATCATATTCATTATTTTTTTTTTTAGGTTTCCATATACATTATATATATATATATATATATATATATATATATATATATATATATATATATGTATTATACTTTCACTAACTATTTTTAGTTTAAGTGATTTAATGAGCGATTATTTGAGTTGATTCTTCAAGCATTGGAGTTACGAGTCAAGCTAGGTGGAAGCAAGGAATTAATTGTATCCCCTTCCTTTAAAAAAAACATTAGGATCTTTTTTAAAAGGCACACGGTAATTGAAATTGGTATAATTATTAGAGTAGTAATTATCCAGCCTAGTAATTACACAGTCTAGTAATTAAAGTGACCTGTTTATTTATCACAATATATATATATATATATATATATATATATATATATATATTTCAAGTTAATAATATTTAGTTTAATTAATTATAAAAACTAAAAATATACGTTTTGTAAGAACATCATGGAATGAATGTTTGATAAAATAAATTAATATTCATAAATATAATGTCATAATATTATGCAAATGTTTTACAAAACTAATCTATCACTTCTAACTAAAAAATGAACAACATGCATTATGAAATAACAAGCCAATACTATTAAGACAAGTAAATTGGAACCACAAATATAACACAATTTTAAAATTCCAAAAAAACTAATAAGTTTATAACCTTATTCAATAACGAAATTCTACTTTAATGACATCACCCATTATATGCCAAATTCGTTAATGACTCATTATTTCTAGTATTAGGAGGTGTAGTTTCAAAAACTAGAATAATAACGCAGTTACGCTAAATGAAGATGTCACAGCCCTAATTTCCCTTCGTAGGATGTCGTACGACACCGAGTCTCTAAGACTAGGTAAACCTAACACTTACTGAATTAATAGCAAAATTTAACCAACAACTATAAATTTCGATATGAAAATTCTCACACAAGCCAACAATCCCAAAACCGGTAGTACAAGTCATAAGCTCTACTAATTTTTCTAGAGAAATCCATAAATATAACTGTTTTGGAATATAAATAAACAGTAAAGATACAATATTAGAAGGTGACTCCGAGGCCTGTGAACGCGACGACAGATTTACCTTGCGTCTCTATAGCAAAACCCGAACTGCTAGCTATTGATCAACCAAATCCAAAATAACTGAATCTGGCACAAAAATATACAGAAAGCGTAGTATGAGTACACCACAGTGATACCTAATAAGTATCAAGATTAACCTCGGTAGTAGTGACGAGGGACAGTCAAGACACCTACTGGACTAAACAATCTGAACAAGTATGAAGGTGAACTAATGGGGAAACAATGTTAATATAAAGCTAAGCATGGTAAGGAAGACAAAACAATACTCGCAATGAAACACTAGAAACAACAATTAGCAACAAGAAGCAAACAGATAGTAATGTTGTAAAGTAAGTTGGACACAGTCTAAGTCCAATGAAACTAAATAAAGAAAAACAAGTAACAATTCAACAAGAACAACCGTTTTTACACCAGATCTATTCAGAAATTTTCACGAGGTACCAAATCTCATAATCACAAATCACGGGTCCCAATTCTTGAACCCTAATTACTTAGCCTCTTGTGCCCACATTACAAATTCATAACCGCACGGACGACTCACGTGCCAACAGGATAACTCTCACACAGAAGACAAGTACACGAGAGTACATGTAAATGGTCAATAACATCAGGATTCATCTTCTTAAACCGATATGGGTGATTTATTTACGTGTATGTTTGTGCAAGTGTTCTACCACAATTCAAGTCAACAAGAAAGAGTAGAGGCAATGAATAACACATAAGAAACGATCACCACAAAATGTATACGGTATAACTCACACAGGGTAGGCACACCACTACACAAATAAAAACAATAACAATGCCATCAGGCCATCACAAGTCATCACAAATCATTTCTCGACATAGCCCACCTTGTCTCGCCACATGCGCAATAATAAAGTAAATGCCCGCCTTGTCTCACCGCACACGCATAATAATATTCCCACCGTGTCTCACCACATGTGCAAACCCACATATATAGCCCGCCTTGTCACGCCGCATGTGCAAATATCACTAGTACAATAGCACGAACAACTCACGTGCGAACACCCCGACAATCCTCTCAACAATACCACGTGTGCCAAATCATAGCAACACAATAAAATGACTTTCACAACACGTGTCCATGTGCCACAATATTTTCTCAAAACAGTTTCAATACCACAACCACGCATAGCCTCCAGCTCAACAATATTGGGTACAACAACAACAACAACAACAACACGAGAATACGGCAAGTAAATCAACTCAAGGACATCAGAACACAAAAAAACGGACGAAGAGCTCACAATGAAAGAGACAACAGAGAATAATGGTTTCAACAAGAATAACTCAACAAGGGGAGAGATAGCGTGCAACAATGATTTTCACATAAGTACAAGTAGACGGTAAGAGAGATAGCATGAATCAATGATTCTAAATAAGGATAAGTCAACAATGAAAGGGATAACAAAACTTCAAGTAAGGTTGAGAATTACGAAAAAGATAAAAATAAATTCAATTAAGGATAAGCAATTATAAAAAAGATAATAATGACTCAATTAAGGATAAGCAATTACGGGAAGAATAATAATAACTTAAATTAAGGATAAAAAATTACGAAAAAGATAGCATGGCAATAAAAGAGGTAATATCTTCAATTAAGGCACATAAGCATTTAATTGGCAACAAGGGTAAAACATGAATCAATTAATTCCCAATAAGACACGTAAGAGTAAATTTAGTAAATGGGGGATTTAGCATGCTAAAACAACTTCACATATAATGAACATAAGAACCTAAGAGCCCTAAACAATCAAATTTCCACCAATAAGCCCGAGTACGTATTCGTCACCTCGCGTACACGGCCATCACATGAGACAATTAGCACAAATGACTCAAATCCTAAGGGGTAGTTCCCTCCCCCCCCCCTCCCCCACAAAGTTAGGCAAGATACTTACCTCAAAGAAGCTAGACTACTACTCTAAAATGACCTTCTTGAGTGAAATAACCTCTGGACGGCTCAAATCTAGCCAAAATAACTTCAAATCATAAATAAAACTCATAGGAAACGATTCCGGATAATAAAGCTTCAAGCTTTAACAAAAACTAAAAAGTCAACCTAAAATTCAACCTCGGTCGCGCACCTCAGAACCCAATAAAATTCATAAAATTCGAACACCCATTTAATTACGAGTCCAACCATACTAATTTCATCCAGTTCCGACTCTGAATCGATGTTCAAAACTCAATTATTCTCTTTAGAATAGTTTTTGAGAAAAACCTCTGATTCTCCCGTCAAAACATGAATTAATTCAAAAATGAAATTTTGTAATCATATTAAAATATAAAAATTATAGTTAGATACTGACCCCCATGAAAAGACGAGAAGAACGCCGTAAAAATCACTTCAATCATAGCTCTAGAACTCAAGATATGCACAAAATACCAAAATAATGCAGCCTAATTTGTTATACTCAGGGATTTGCGCTTTTGCGACAAAAACATCCACACTTGCGCATTTCTAGCTGTCATTTCCGCTTGTGCGAACCATCTTTCACACTTGCGGCGTCGCAGATGCGGACCCAACTTCGCATCTGTGAAGCACCAGCACCAACTCTTTTCTCCGACACTAAAATGAGCATAACTTCCTTCCAAATTCAACGATTCTTTTTGCTATGGCTCCGTAATTATGATATGGATCTAATGCTTCAATAAAAACAAAAATTGGAGCTTATTTGCTTAATGTGGTTACCATTTATGCTTGAAGAAACGAAGTTGAAACATAAAAAACGAGCGCAACATAACCCAAACCTATTCGAAACTCACCCGAGCCACTCGGGACCCCGTCCAAAAATACCAATAAGTCCCAAAACATAACGCGGACCTACTCAAGGCCTCAAAAAATATCAAACAATATCAAAAGTACGAATCGCACCTCAAATCGAACTTAATGAACTTATGAACTTTTAACTTCTACAACTCGCACCGAAACATATCAAATCAATCGGGAATGATGTCAAATTTTGCATGCAAGTCTCAAATAACATAATGGAGCTAATCCAAATCTCGAAATTTCAATCCGAGCCCCATATCAACAAAGTCAACTCCCGGTCAAACCTCTTAATCTTCCAAAACTTTAGCTTTACAATTTTCGCCAAAATGCTTCAAATTATCTTACGGCCCTCCGAATCCGAATCCGAACGCATGCCTAAGTCCAAGATCACTATACGAAGCTATTGAAATCATCAAAACGTCATTTCGGAATCGTCTATACAAAAATCAAACTCCGGTCAACTCTTACCGTTTAAGCTTCTAAAACAAGAATCCTTCTTCCAAATTGATCCCAAATCATCCGAAATCCGAACTCGACCACACACGCTAGTCATAATACATAATACGAAGCTGTTCGAGACCTTAAGCCACCGAACTGAACGTTAATTTTCAAAACAACCGGTCCGGTCGTTACAGATGAAAATAAAACAAATAAAAAATAAAATATACGAGCAATTACATGGAATCTCAAGAGTAAAGGTAGTGAAATAAAAGATAAATAATGTACAAAAAATATATTTTAAAATTAAAAAGTAAAAATAAAAAAAATTAGAATAATGGAAATAAAAAGTTTTACAGAAAAGAAATTAAAATAAAAATAAAAAGAAAAGAAATTAAAAAGTTAACTTGTTATTATTAACAGTGTAATTACCACCAATTCTTACCTCCCCCTTGAGAGTTGGAGAGTGTAATTACACCTCTCCAATTACACCCATTACACGTTGACTAAGTAATTATTTGGCGAGACAAACATGCCAAACTGTGTATTACACCCAATTACAAATAAATTCAATTTATAGGCGGCTTTCCAAACAGACTCTTAATATATAATTGTAGAATTATCTTAAAAGAATTTTAGTATAATTTCAAAAATTGCTCAAAAATTACATAAGATCACAAATATGAATCCAGATGTGACATCATCACCCAAAATGACTAATCAGTTGTGGTTCACGTGCAAAAAAAAAAAAAAAAAGAAATCACGTTAGATGAATTAATACAAAAATTAAAATATCACTCGAGTCATTCCTTTAGAACCCAAAACATGAAAAGTTTCCTTTCCAATATTTAAGGACAATTGTGCTGCAACAGTCCCGCATTGAACAATGACTCCTCAGACAAATTTGTTTCTTTGGATCTATTGTAAAACAACTAACAAACAACAAAGTGTATATCGACGAATTATGACTAGCCTACAGTATAAAGAATGAAATCAGTAGTGTCAATCCTAGCTTTAACCTTGGGAACAAATAACCCCGTGACAGCCAACGAATGTTCCTCAGTTGCGCCGCCACGAGAAACACCGTAACAGTGGTGGTGAAGACGGTGGTCATCGGAGTATTGTTGTTGATCCTCATGATTGCTAGGAGGATGATAATACATCCGTGAAGTTTGAGGGCAGTGAGAGTTAAATCTAGCGGCCATTCTAATTCCTGCATCCAATAGCTCTACGTACTTCCCCATTTCTCTCAATTTTCTTCTATTTACTAGTGCTGTATAAATTTTCTTGGAGAGGAAATCATAAATGAAATGAAAGGAAGAAATGCAAAAGAAATTTTATAGTTGAGAGGAGGGGAGTGCCCATTATATAGTTGTCTTTTGGTTTTATCTAATTTCCATGAGCTTTCCTTTTACACGTTTTTGACATTTTTCCTTCCTAAAGTTTTGGTTATTCTAAGAGCTAGAAATAGGGCTCACTGATCACTTTTTGGCTCTTTTAAAAATAGACTAGTCATTAATCTGGAGTTTTAATTTTCAAAAAATATCGTGGAGTTTTATAGAATTTTAAACTTCAAAATTTTAATTATAAGGACTATAAATGGTTATTTTTGAATTTTACCGGGGCTCCACTAATTAAGTTATTTCTAATTGAATTTATATTCTATGCGTTGATAGTGTAGGAAGTATTATATACTCGGTCATGTCAGCTATCAATTTACTAGTAGTAATAGTAAGTAGGAATTTAATAAAAATAATAATTAATCACTTACAAAAAGTTAAACTATCTGATAATATAAAAGTCTTCATACTTTAATGTGTATATAACAACTCAATGCTTTCTTATAATACTCCCTCCAGTTCACAGTCAGTGATTTTTTAGGCTTTTTTTTTTGTGGTCTAAAATAAATGATGTTTTTTTTTAATTTTAAAATTGAATTAATTATTTTTTCTTACACTGTACTTGAAATAAATAGTGTTGGAGTATGTGTTAGAAGTGTTTATGTGAAGAGATAATTAAGATTAATATAATTAATTTCATTGTTAATTAATATTAAAAGATAATCTTTAATTTGTATAAAAACAATCGAGTATTGTTTATGTTAACCATAAGGGAGAATGAGTTTGGTTGGTTGGTTGGTTTGATGGAGGGCACAATTAATAAAATATTAATGTGACATGTATTCAACGTTTTTGAGCTGCAAAACAAAGTGATGCTCGATTATATAATGGAGTAGAATAGTTGCTTTCTCCTTTGGAACGGCACATTGGACCAATATTTGACCCTTTCATTCTCAAAAGAAAGTCCTTTAAAGGATGTTGACTTATTATTATTATAGCTTTTCGAAGATTTTTTTTTTCAGTTTGAGGCTGGACTATTCTTTCTTTCATATACGACTCAGACTTTCATCACCATCGATTGATCAAATGCATTTAGCAAGTGGAATAAACAAACGATATTCGTCAATGAAGTACAGTAATAAATTCCATAGGTTAATTAGTTTTAACATTTAGTGTAGTTTTACCATTAGTTAGTACAAAATATTGTCATGGAAATGGACGATTTCTTCGGTCAATTAATGAAATGATATATATATATTTGTCTATATGCATTTTTTCATTAATTAATTAGTTACAGATCAAGATGCATGAATACGATAGAGCATTAGGCCTGTTTGGTCAAATTGTCAAAAATTATTTATTTTAAAAAGTATTTTTTGTTTAAAATATTTTTCGAAAAAGTATTTTTGAATATTAGCAATTTGTGTTTGGCCAATTCGTCTGAGAAGTACTTATTGCGATACTTGATAAGCAAATTGTGTTTGACTACTTTTCAAAAAGTACTTTTGGGCGTCAAATTACGAACAAAAATAGTGAAGGTTTAATTCATAATCAGTGTTTTTAAGAAACAAAAACTTTAAATATTTATTATAAAAGAATTTAATTAATTTTTATTTTTATTTAATTAATATATAAAACATAAATTAATATATATTAAATATTTTAATCAATATAAACTACAAAAGCAATAATATTGATAGGAACATATGTGCTTACACATGTATGAAAATATGAGAAAAAAACAACCTAGGTAGTATTGCATTATGTTGACTATATCATATGTATTCACGCGAAAAAGAAATATAAATAAAATTATAAACTAGAGATCATATAATATTGGTATAGTAAAAAAGAAAAAATCAAATCAATCATGTGAAAAAAGTGCTTAAATCTGGGGATTAACATTATTATTTCAAAGAGTAATAGGAGACGAAGAAAAAAAAACAGCGGAAGAGATGTGTTTATAGTAGATAGATTATTCCAAAGAGGAATAAGAGAAGAATAAAAATACGGTAAAATTAAGATGAAAAAAGGTTTTTCTGCCACACTTTTTTTTTTTTGCTACAATGGCTTAAATGGGGTTATTAATATAAAATTACACTCATATTAGGGTTTCTGTGCTAATCATATGCCAAAATTGCCCTTCCCGTTAGAGTTCAAAATTCTCTTCTTGTTTCTCTCTCATCCATTGAATGCTTGACTTTCCAATACATAGAAAATATCAAGCATGCATACCCTCTTTCCCATAGACATTTATCAGATTTCTTTTTTGTACAATACGCGTATATATTTCATGTTTCTTCATCTATATATATATACTTGATTGTGTATTTTGTATATCTTTCGTATAATAAGGTGTTCAAAGCCCTAATATTTAAACAATCCTACACGATCAAACACAAAATCCTAAGGTATATTTTATCCCTCTTCAAAGCCCTAATACTTAAATAAACTTAATAATTGATTGTTTATTCATCTCTTATTCTCCTATGTTCTTCTAAGTGTGAGTGGATAGATTAAGAAATCTACAATGTGCAGTCAAAGAAGAATAGTGCTTCAAAAATATATACGTATTTTCTAGTAAAAGGCCAGGAATATACTGCTCATAGAGTGAATATTCTCCTATAATTATCGGGGTTAAGCGTAGCATCTTCCAGTCTTTCATATCTCATGATGCGGCCATATCTGAAAAATCAATTGAAGGTAAAAAAAATTTTAAATCGATGTTTCTTATTGTATTTTGTGGTAAGAAGCCAGGATTATATTAATGTTGGTCTGAGTATGTTAATATGATTGTTGGAGTTGAGGGTAGCTGCTTCCAAGCTTTCCGATGTATGATGAAGCCTTAGAAGTCTTCTACAAATTTCAAATAACAAGTTGTTCACAGGAAGAGTCATTTTCAAGCTCGACTGTTAAAGAAGTGTAGAAGTGGTAACAAATCAGAAAATGGCGCAAACTGATTATGTCAATTCTATTTCTTATTTTCTCCCATATTAGAAAAGTGTTTGCTATATGTTTTGGTGTGCAAGAGATGTAGACTTTATTTTGCATTTTGAATATCAAGTTTTGTATGAAGTTGTCCATGATTATTTCTAAGTTTATTTTGTTTATTATTTATGTAGTTCAAAGTTTATAAATTCTTTAGCATTCTGATCATGTTTCAGGTAAATTATTCCAAGAAAAAAATCTGCATTTCGTATATTTTATATTAATTTGTATTTCGGCAGTGTTGTACATGCATTGTATTTTAACCTATGCTTTAACATATTGTAAGATTAAAATGTTACACGATTGGTATCAAATAGGGTACAATACAGTATTTCTTAACTTTTTATTCAATTTGCACTATTGTTTTGTTATATATTATAGTACTCATCTACTAATATGAAAATAACTATCCATCTAACGTTAAAGCCGTATTATAAGGTTAGCTATAACATCTTATACCAACAAATTCTTCAAAGAAAAGATCACATATAATACTAGTTTCGTATGTCATAAATGTCTTATGGGATATTGAAAAGGTTCTTATTAAATGATTCGAGAAGGAGAGAGAGGGAGAAAAAGTAAAAGAACTCTATTTATACATCAAAAACCCGCATTGCTTTTGGGTCGATAATATTTGGAACCAGTGGATAAAGGAGGCAAAAATATTTCTGAACATGTAGCAAAAAATAAAAACCAAAAGTAAAGGAGCAGTGGATAAAGAAATATGAAATAAGCATAATTTTTATTGATTAATTAATAATTTAACATATTCCAAATAATATTTGAAAGTTAATCACCTAACATAAGATAATTTAGCATACACTCCTCAAAGAATTCTTTACAGTTTTCACTGCATCCATTTCGTTTACCGAAAATTCTATTCATGAACTCTTGATCCAATCAATGTGAACATCTGGTTTGAGATATGATTTTCAATACAACTATTTCATATGAATTTTCTTGGGACATAGTAAAATCAATGTTCCATCCAAAGAGGCTTAATCTCTATCAAGATTAGCGGTATTTTTTCCAGTATTTAAAAAAGAGAATCCTAGTTAGCTTAATAATTTAACCACTGAAATTATTTACATTCTAGTTAGCCTAAAGAATCCTCCATTTTAGTTAGCCTAAAGAATTCAGTCAGTGAACGAACTACATATTACTGGTGCGACTATCTGATTTGAATTGATTCGTTGTCTAAATTAATGGTGTTAGTTGAATTGTATTAATTGTTCCAGTTACCAAAATTGTATTGATAATTATAATTTTTGAATCCCCAGGTAGATATTTTCAATCCTATTTACTAACATAACTATTCACACACCAGCCATTTAACTTCTCAATGAAGCATTACACCTCTTATTTACTCTTCCTATTTCAAATTTTAGTAGTCTATAGAACTAGGACGAAGTCTTCTTATGATAATTGATTTAAGAGGTGCAAATGAGGCTGCCACTTTTTCATATATAGTTGATACGAAAAAATTGATATTTAAAAAAAAGTCTTTTGAAATGATATAAAAAAAAGATACAGTTATAACAAAAAGCACACGAGATGTGATGAAGATAGAAATTTGATATCATTCATAGTACAATAGAAAATAAAAGTACACCTACCATAACTGGATGAACTTAAAAATAAAAGCTAAAAAAGGATAAAACAACACAAACATAACCTAAAAACTAATCAATTTCAACCGAATCTTCAGAAGTTCCTTGTCCTTCCACTTGCACTTTGAAGACAACAAACAATGGTGCAATATCAACCAACTCAAATTTAACGACCCAACCTCGCTTGACATCATTGTCCACCACAAAATTTTTTTAGTCTTCTTTGAGCCTTCTTTGTTCAACAATGCTCAATGTTACAAACCAGTCTTTGCCACCATATTGAAGAAGCACGGTATTAGCTATTTCAGGAAGATGCTCGTACATTCGTTTTGAAATATACTGCAAACAGCAGAAAAAACCATCAGGAATACGTTTTAAGGCCAAACTATGAAACACAAAAAAAGAAAATAAAAAGAGAATACCGATGCATATATTTTTCTAGAGTTAAGGCATTAAAAATAATAGTAAGAAACTCATTTAGCCCAATTCCCCTCATAACCAAAGCCACATTTTCGGAGGTTAATGGTTTAATTATTAAAAAAAAAACTCATTTACAAGATCGTCGTGGTTGATGTATGAATCTTTCATAAGCACTTTAAATGTTAGATTATGCTCTTCTTCACTATTATCAGAAGAGGAGTAAGATAGGGATCATTTGGCAGAGGGAGAGGCGTCCATAATTGGGTTTGTAGGGTTTCTGTAAGAGTGTGTGCATTATGTATTTAGGGTTGTATGGGTGAATGTGTATATATATACGGCCAACCATCCAAAGAAAGAATATTTCAAAGAGAGACCACTAAGTTTTTCTATCGTTCAAAAAGGTATATTTGACCATAAAGTTTAGTAAAATACATATTTGGAACCTAATTAAGATGTGTATTTTGCATATTTTGTCCCCTTGTAATGTTAATTTTGATATCAATTGTTAAATTTGGGACCTAATTAGCAATTTAATTATGAAATATTAACGAATTAAGTTTTATATTTTGCATATTTAGTCCGTGTGCAATGTTCGCTTTGACCTTAATTGTTAAATTATCTTATTCAAACCATAACAACTACACTTAATTCGATTGATCGTTTATATAATAACCAATATATAATTCTATTCATTGAGGTCATACGTATCGGCCACTAGTTATTCATAACAACCATATAAGTCCATTGACTAAGGTTGTAGTCATATAACCTATGTTAATTACATCGTTGTGATTCATAGTTATATTGACCGTTTATATAATAGCCAATATATAGTTTCGTTCATTAAGGTCATACGTATCGGCCAGTAGTTATTCATGGCAACCATATAAGTCCACTGACTAAGGTTGTAGTCATATGCCCTATGTTAATTACATCGTTGTGATTCATAGTTATATTGATCGTTTATATAATAACCAATATATAATTCTATTTATTAAGGTCGTACGTATCGCCCACTAGTTATTCATAGCAACCATATAAGTCAATTGACTAAGGTTGTAGTCATATAACCTAATTAATTACATCATTGTCATTCATAGTTATATTGACCGTTCATATAACAACTAATATATAATTTCATTCATTAAAGTCATACGTATGAACCACTAGTTATTCATGGTAACTGTAACGACCCGACCAGTCGTTTTACTTACTAGATCCGTATTCCCCTAATTATGGCTTCTCGTATGTGCTTTTATTGTTTTATGACTTGCGTAGGATGGTTGGTTTAGGTTTGGAAGGATTCGGGTTGAAATCGGAACACTTAGTTCCTTAATAATGGCCTAAGGTGACCAAGTTTGACTTGAGTCAGCTTCTTGAGTAAACGAATTCGGAACCGGGATTTAAAGGTTCCAATAGGTTCGTATGATGATTTTAGACTTAGGAGCGTATCCAGATGTTGATTCGGAGGTCTTAGGCTGTTTTGACTTAAATTGGCGAAAGTTACAAAGTTGAAGGTTTGAAAGGTTGAGAAGTTTGACTAGAAGTTGACTTTACTGATATCGGGGTCAGTTTTCGATTTCGAAAGTTGGAATAGGTCCGTTATGCCATTTATGACTTGTACGCAAAATTTGGCGTCATTCCGAGTTGATTTGACAGGAATCGAATGCGCGGATGTGTTTTTAGAAGTTCTTGAGTTTCATGATTGAATTTATGCGTTTTGGCGTCTGATGAGTGTTTGGAAGAACTTCAGTTATGCTGGTTTTTGACTGGTGCTTCAGGTCTCGCAAATGCGAGATTTTGTTCGCATTTGTGAACCTCGCATTGCAAGGAGGGATGCACATTTGTGAGGTTGGGGTGGCACTGATGGGTTCGCATTTGCGAAGGACTTCATCGCATTTGCGATATCACCCGAGCGTGGCATTTTTTGCATTTGCAAGCCTTCTTCCGCTTTTGCGAGATGCCAAGCATCACATTTGCGAGCCTTTATGTCGCATTCGCGACTGAGGCAGAGTTGGTCAGGCTTCGCTTTTGCGACGCCTTTGTCGCAATTGCGGCCATTGCATTTGAGACATCGGTGACTGGTGTAAGGGCTTTTATTATGGTACTTAGCTTCGTTTTCCTCATTTCCCACTTGGTCTTAGGCGATTTTGAGAGCATTTTTGTGGGGGATTTCATCAACATTAAGAGGTAAGTGATCCCTATCAATTCTTTAACTAAATACACGGATTATGGGTAGATCTAACATAAGATTAAAGGAAAATTGTGAGATTTTTGTTAGAACCTAGGATTGGTAAAAATAAGATTTGACCACAAAATCTATTATGTAATTGAGAATAAATTATATATTTGAGTTCGTGAGGTAATGGGTAATATTTATATTCGAAAATTTTCGGAATCCGGGGCACGTGGGGGGTGAATCTTAGGAACCTTCTAAATTGGTTGGATAATTACTCTAATATCTAAATTATAAACTTTTGAGCATATATTTATTAGTTTATATGACTTTGGTTAGTTTCAGAGTCCTCGGCGTCGTTTGAGGAGTTCTAGTGAGGTTGAAGAGCCGGATTGAGGACTTGGGACCTAGGTAAGTCTCTTGCCTAACCTTGTAAGCGGGAACTAATCCCCTTAGGTGTATTGTTGTTGTGTGCTATTTGTTATGGGAGTTACCTACGCACGAGGTGATGAGAGTCCGTATGTAGCTATATTCATAATATGTCCGGGTAGACTTAGATTCACATCATGACTTTATTTGTACTGTTTATGTCTTTCATGTGTATCAATTGTCTTGATTAGGACTGAGACTAGGGGTTTAAATTGAAGATAACGACTTAGCTTCTTACTTTAGAAAAATTAGGAAATACTTGATAAACTATAAATATGTGTCTTCTCGTCTCGCAAGTGCTTACGCGAGCGAAGTAAACCTCACTACTCTTATGGGATCGGGATATTCACCTCGGTCTGATGGTAACACTACTCTTATGGGATCGGGCCGTTTGCCTCGGTCGGTTAGTAATATTATTCTTATGGGATCGGGCCGTTCGCCTCGGCAGTACTGAGTACCACTATTCTTATGGAATCGGGTCGTTCGCCTCGGCAGCTTCATACTTAATAATTGGAATTGAATTTGGTTTGTTAATTATTGAGTTAGTGCCTCCAAGGCCGATTATGACGTGTTTAGTGACTTGATATAGACTAATGTGTGGACTTACTGTATTTACTTTATCTGCTTCGCTGCTATTTGTTAAACACTCACCATGTCTATTTTATGTATTTATATTGTTATTTGACCTCTAGTAAGTGTCAAGTCGACTCATTGTCACTAATTCTTTGATGTTAGACTAGATACTTACTTGGTACGCGTTGTTTTTCCTACTCGCACTACACTTCTGAACTGATGTGCATGTATTGAGACAGGTACTACCAGTGGTCAAGCGGGCACGTAGCCGATCATCTACGGAGACTTAGTGGTGACTTGCTTGCCTTGCTATGATCTGCAGCACCGGAGCCTTCCTCTACCATGTTTATTATTTCTGTCTATTACTTTCAGATAGTAGTTGTAGTAGTTTTGTATATTCTTTAGATTGCTCATGTACTTGTAGCGCTGGGTTTTGGGGATTTTTAGCACTTTTGTATTGCTGTACTTATCCTCTTATCACTACAGTGGATGTGCTTATTATACTGGTATTTTGGTTAAGAAATGAGTAGATACAGATGCATGAGATCCTAATTATTCTGTTTCTTTTAACGGCAACTTTAGGCGCCATTGCGACCTACTATGGGTTTTGGATCGTAACAACAACCATATAAGTCCATTGACTAAGGTTGTAGTCATATGCCCTATGTTAATTGCATCGTTGTCATTCATAGTTATATTGACCGTTAATATAAAAGCCAATATATAATTCTATTCATTAAGGTCATACGTATCCGCCACTAGTTTTTGACTCTTTATATATATATCTACTAAACATAAGTTAAACAATATTTTCTACTCTCCAAACAAAATAGATACTCTAAATATGAATGCTAATGGATGGATTGAAGATGATCTCTATCCATAGTTCTGGATGGACGTGCCTAGATCGTACGTTAAGCACGATAATCTGGTAAATTCACTTTTTGTTTTGTTTTGTTTAAATGATATGATTTTTTACCCTATCTTTCCATTATGATTGTGCAATTTCTTCCAAAGAGCCTCTGTGACTCTCTTCCTCCTAGTTCGGTTAATACAATACTTTTATGTAATTGGAAGGAGAGGACTATGACTCTAACATGTGGTGTTCGAAGAAGACTCGTTAAGGGATGGAAATAATTTGTTGTCGACAATATTCTGAATTAAGGGAGTATTCTTCTCTTTGAACTTGTTGAGGCTACATCAAGGGTTGTGGTCTTCGCTGTTGAAGTGCACGAAACATCTAATGCTTAGCTCTTTAGATGTGCTTTTAATGACATGTAGTGACTTTGTTCTACCCTTTTCATTCAAATACATCAAAGTAGTATTGTAAGAACATGTTTCTGGATTAATATGATTTTTCTTATAATATTGTCTGTGATTTTCCTTGGATTATTGTTTATACTTATTTATTTTAAGAAGACTACTTAATTGAAAAAAGGAATATTTAAACTGGAAATCATTTTATATATTTAGTATAAAGAATGACTAAACTAAAACTACACAGTTTTTTTAATAGCGATTTAGGCCAAATTTTCCCCCCCCCCCCCTTTTTTTTTTTCTCAACCGATTGAATTTTACATAATGAATGAATTTCTAGCTATAAAATAAGAGTGTGAAAACAAATTAAATTTAAGAGTTAGAGTAAGTATTGCATAATGCAACAACGAACTAACATGGTTTAAAAGATTGAAAGAATAACACTTATTTTATTTTGAGATAAAAAATTATTTTTTATTTGTGATAAGCAATGACGTACAAAGGATAGTATTACATAACCCGAATCTCAATAAGTAAAGTCATAAATAAAAATATTTTATAATAAATTTTCTGAGCAACATAGTAAAACTTTAGACATATAATGAAATTTCTCATATAGAGATTTTTTATTAATTAAAAAAAAATAGAAAGTAAAAATATTTCGTTAATAGACTTAATACAAAATAAAAAATTATTAAAATTAGAAAAAAAGTAAATGAAGAAAACCAATATTTCATAGTATAATAAATATACAAAACGGGGGATAGAAAAAATGGTAGGATATTAATTTTAAAAATCAAATAAAGTAATGAAATACAAAATTATTATTGATATATTTAAATAGTTAAAAAAACTATTAACAATATAATAAAATTTTAAATATTGAAGAATTAGGGGAAAGAAAAATATATATTGATGATATAAGGACAAAGATGCTAATCCATTAATAGAAACTTTTATATCAATGTAATAATACGAAATATTCGAAAATGTAATAAATTAAAATAAGAAATACAAAAGCATCGCGATCCAAAATCTAACTAGTTGTGGTGGCACCTAAACCAACCCGTCAGGTAAGCCAGTTAACAACAAACCAGTTCAAATGATATTTATTAAGAGAAGAAATGATAAAACAACTGAACTGTTATACAAAAATTCCCAAGGACTGGTAGTACAAATCATGAGCTTTTAAGATTTACAGTTCACAATGCTAGTATGAAATAAATACATCATCTGTCCGAATGTACATAAACAGATCTGAATTACTAAAGCTACCAAGATCAAGAGGCAGCTATGATTGGAACGCAGGTACACCTTCAGATCTAGCTCCCGCCATGCTCAGCAACATCAAAAAACCTATACTTAATAAATAAAAAACCTAACTTTAGGTTTAAAGTAATGACGAGCTGGGACGAAGGTTAGAGTCCAACTCCAATAACCAGCAACAGTTTATAGCAATATAATAAAGATGGTACAAGAAATAACTCAATAAATAAATGCTCAGCTCGTATACAATTCCAGAAAATGAACATTTTCTTTTCAAGTATAACAGTAAAACTCAAATCTTTTGCCGAAATCACCGAAAGTATGAGTAAGTATGAAATCTGTGAATTTTTTCTAAAAAAAAACTTTAACGACGGATAAGAAATTCTATTATCAGATGGCATGAGGAAAAATACTTCTCTATGCCTACATATCAAGTATGCATGTCTAATGCAATGCAACATATTGATGAACTCATGTACTCACACTCTTAGAGTACTCAATCTCACTATCTCGCTTTTCCACTCATCACGTTCAATATTCGGCACACTCAGTCACTCGGCACTGTACATGGCAAATCCAGCCCAAATATAAATCACAACTTGCGCATAGTCGCTCAGTACTATATATGGCCAATCCAGCCCAGGAAAGATCAATCCCTCAATATAAATAATTAGGCAAGATCCATGGCCCAGGGAAGATCTATCCCTCAATATAATATAAATGCGCTAATTGTAGGTGTGCAGACTCCAGAGGGGCTCCTTCAACCCAAGGACTATAATACGCACGGACAACTCACATGCTGCACAGACAACTTACGTGCTATAGTATCAATATGTGGATCCGCACGGACAACTCACGTGTTGCACGGACAACTCACGTGCTATAGTATCAATATCTTCACAATCAAGCCCCCGGCCTCACTTAGTCATTAATCTCTCCAGTCTCTCGGGCTCAAAACACTCATGCTAAGCAGCCCAAGTCAATGATATGAGACGCGACAATATACAATAACAGAGACTGAGATATGATATGCAATGATGAATACGACTGAGTACATAAGTGCAATTAAATAAATAATTCAACAGCAAGGAACGACCACTATGAGTCCCAATAGTACCAGCATATAGCCTAAACATGATGTCTAGCGTAAATTACAGCTCAAGTGCCCTAACACATAGAGTACAGTAAAAATGTCCAGATAAGATAGCTACACAGTTCCACAGAATCGACTAAATCACAGCTCACATGGTGCACGCCCACATGCCCGTCACCTAGCATGAACACCACCTCAAGATCAATCACATAACACGTAATCCGAGGTTTAATACCCTCAACACCAAGTTTCGAAGTGTTACTTATCTCGAACAAGCCAAATCCGATGCTGAGCAAGCTAAACAATACTCCGAAAATTCCATTCCGTGCGTACCGACCTCCGAGCGGCTCGAAACTAGTCAAAAGCAACTTAAATACATTAAATAATGCCAAAGGGAACAAACCCAATCGGTAAGGTCGAATCTTCAATCAAAAGCCCAAAAATCAACCCAAAAGTTCAACCAGGGCCCGTGTCTCGAAACACGATGAAACTTATAAAATCCGACAACCTATTTAATTATGAGTCCAACCATACTAGTTTCACTCCGAATCGACATTCAAATCTCAAAAATTCGTTTTATGAAACTATAGACAATTCCTACTATTTCTCTTTAAAAAGATCTATAATCCAATGCCGAAAACGAAGATTAATTCATGAAATATAATCACAAGTGAGTCAAGAATACTTAGCCCAAGGCGTGTGGAAAAATTCCTCTCCAAAGTCGCCCAAACCGAGCTCCAAAATCCAAAAATATGAAAAAGAACCAAGGCTTCAAAATTATAGGTTCTGCCCAACGTTTGTTCGCATTTGCGAACCAGTTTTCGCTTCTGCGGACTCACACATGCGGCCCAGCCTCCGCTTCTGCGAACATGCCCAAACTCAGCTGCCATCGCTTGTGCGATCGCTTTCCCGTTTCTACGGTCGCGCTTCTGCGCAAACATTTTCCGCATCTGCGATCCCTCACTAACAATCCAATTCCGCTCCTGCAATGAAGTGTCCGCATCTTCACAGATGCGACTAAAGCTCCATATTTGCAGATTCCTGCCCAGCAATGCTCTTCGCTTATGTGCTCATGGGCTCGCTTCTACGACCATCGCACCTGCACAATACCAGTCACAGGTGCGGAACACTAGAACCAGCAGCCCAGCCAAAATTCAACTTAGTCCAAAACTTATCCGAACCTCGTCCGAAACTTACTCGAGCCTCTTGGGCCCCCATCTGAATATAACAGCAAGTTCCATAACATCACACAGAGCAATTCGAGGCCTCAAATCACACATAATAACATCAAAAACGATGAATCATACAACAATTCCAACTTAATGAACTTAAAATTTTCAATTTCCAAATCTCGTGCCGAAACATATCGAATCAATCAGGAATGAACTCAAATTTTGCGTACAAGTCATAAATGACATAGCGAAGCTACTGAAATTTCCAGAATCACAATCGAACTCGATATTTTAAAAGTCAACTTCCGGTCAAACATACAAACATTCAAACCTTCAAACTTCCAACTTTTGCCGATTGGTGTCGAAACCTTCTAGAAATATCCAAATGAAATTCTAGGCATACGCCCAAGTCCAAAATCACCATCCGGACCTAACGGAATCATCAAAATTCCGATCCAAGGTCGAATACTAAAAAGTCAAATTTGGTCAACTCTCCAACTTAAAGTTTCAAACACGAACTTCATCATTCCAAAAAATTCTGAAATACCTGAAAACTAAAACCGACAATTCACACACTTCATGATAAATCATATGAAGCTATTCAAGACTTTAAATTGTTGAAAGGAGCGTAAATGCCCAAAAGGACAAGTCGGGTCGTTACATTCTCCCCCACTTAAATATACGTTCGTCCGTGAACGTGCCAAGAGTTGTTCCTAAACCTTCAAATCACTATCACCTTACCATGCACATATCCAGGGGTGATACCACATCACCCTTTTCCATATAGGCCCGACAACTCAACATAATTGGAACTCATTAATTTAACTTTAGCCCATAAACCTTGGACCTCAATTTCTAACATCTGAAATTCTTTTCAAGATCCGAATCTCACATGTACACATTGTATAAGTCTAAAAAAGCTGTATAAGCCTTAACTATAACCTCGGATGTAATCACATAACATACTACAAAACTCGCATACTCGTAGCACCATTTCCGATAACAGTAACTACTCAAAACCAACCCGGTACTAGTATTAAACCCCATATCAAACAAAACCTCGTTCCCAAAACCTTCGTACACTGCCAATAATGTAAGAAACATGCAGAAACTCTTAACCACCTATCAGATGAACAAGTCATGGAGCTCTCTCGCCCTAACCAAAACCATAATCACTTTCTAAGCCGACTTTCAATATTATCCTCCCAAATATACAATAATCAAACCTGATAGTACCCATTCTAGGTCCAATGACCTTATATTATTAAGTACAAGCTACTCTACTGACATGCCACACCAATATATCCAGAGCCACAAACCATGCAATCCCTACACCAATATGCAACAACTCAAACATAGAAAATGACTCAAGCGAGAGACCCATCCTGCAAGCTCAACAAGTACCGCCACAACGCAATGCTAAAACCCATCAAACCCCGTAGAACCATAACACACAAAGCTAACACAAAGGACCATATCTCAACATAACTTAGCTGCAGTGTGTGAGCCCATCCAAACACTGGTCCATATTAAATACCTCAACCACCACGCTCAAAATCAATAACCACGCGCAATCAACCGTTCAACACAATAATATCCACCTCGCTCGAATACTGCAATAAGGCCCAAACAGAACCGCACCATGTGTGCATATAGCCAACGAATCACAACCCCTCTTAGTATAGAAGAGTAACACCTAGAACATCTAAGAACACGAATATGCTCAACTCTAACCGAATGGCACATCCCTCAACAACAGCAGTACAAAGTCAAGCAATCCGACCCGGTGTAGAATACACATCCTCATTGGCCTGCCAATGGACCCCAAATCCACTCTGGTCACCCACAAATAGATACATAACCTCCGAAAGTCCACAATGACTGAACCATAACACATACTATCATCTGGCTAGCTTCGGCCACATCTTCACACTCCAAAATCACGAAACAATCTGTTTCTGAGAATTCCTGTTCTCCAAGTCCATAGAACACATGAATCACCATATCTGGTCCCAACTCCATCGCCCGAATGTCTAACACATCTCTCATACATGATCTTCCCGCGAGGAATACTTTGATAATTCTACCATGCCACATAGAAAAATTTGAATATCAGCAGTCAATCAACCAAGTGAGAATCGCAATAACAATGAAGCATCCGTAAGTCAACACACAGTGCGCCTTCTAAAATGCCCACCCTTCTCAGGAATTACCAAGTAGTTATAACACTCATTTAAATATCTGAAACTGCCCAATGTTGTCCAAAATTCATGACCTTCCTTCCAAATATGAAACGTGACCTTGCGTGCAAATCTCAATCCCACACAACACACCGTATCAATCATGCCATCATATAAAAAGTACGAGAATCTTATAATCAACTCTGAGTCATAACCAAACTACATTCTCAATTAGCCAGGAACCTTCCATTTGATCTCATCCAAGAGAAAATCACAACACGCAACATGCTCCTCACGCCAGTAGGAAATATACACCATGAACTGTGGTAGAAACCATTGAGAACACTTTGAAATCCATTTGCACATAACCCAGCAATCAGAACCGAGTCCTTCTAACTCAACCAAGCCATATAGGTCGCCAAAACCCAAGAGCATTGCCACGAAAAACCTGTAGTGGCTCACCACATCATAAGTACCCAAAGAACCGATCATATCCATTACCGTGCTGATCCAAGCTATTACCAAGTTGTCCTATTTCTCTGAGTTCCTTCCGAATTACCCTCAAATGGACGCTTCCCTTGCCAGAACACCGTTATCCTTACCCAAAACTCACGCCACGAGATCTTAGCATAAAACACACCGCCCTAAGGCCCATAAGCTATTGTATTCCCTCTTAAGCACCCCAAAAGTACCACAACCGAGACACCCACTCTGAAGAGACCGTCTGTGAATCTAAAGTCATTCCTTCACCTTCCTGATACTGAAATGTATAATTCATAATGATATGGAAATACCGTGAGTCCCGACACCATCCAGTGCAAATCTCAGATTCTAGCCATATACAAATCAGGAAAAATTCACAATTGCTACATAAAAGATCATGAATCCATTAGAGCATTCTCGAGAGTCATTTATTCTGCTCAAATCTCAATTGTGCCGCCAAACGAGCCAAACGACATGTGCCCCATTAGCACAACAACCCCCAAGGAAGTAACCCTACCTTAACACAACCGATTAAATTCATACTCCATGCACACTACATCCTTCACACATAACAACTCAATCATTTCCATGACTTTCATATACCCATAAAGTGTAATATAATCTGTATTTAGAAATTCCCTTACTCGAGTCATCCTCGATCTTAACCTCTGCAAGTCATAACTGATTCACAAGTATGCCTTAAACCGAAACCAGCACAATACATAACCATGCAATCAAAGAGTCGATAGTCGACTCCCCCACTTGGCTCAAAGCCATAGATCAAAACACTCGATAACTCACAATACCCATATTCTATTACTATCATAATACCGCAGGGAGATTCAACTAAATCCTTCATAAGCTTACATAATACAAACCATATAATACCTCAAATCTTCTACTAAGCTCACATACATCCACATGATGATCATATCAACTCTCTCAACCAAATTCAAATTCAAATTTCAACAAATATACCCCGCTGGTAGAAAGGAAACTCTTCACACAATATTATAAGGATCACATCTCCGTAGATTACTCTGCAGGAGATAAACCACCTACTTAGCCTCAAATAAGCATCATGCTATATCCATTTGCAGCCACGATTACTGCGCCATCACTTAATCTTCCTAAGTCTGAGCTAATCAACAAGACAAAAGAATCTAATTTGTTCCACAATTAAACAACATGAAAGATCCTTCAACACACTCATAACTCGAGACTATACGTCATGTCAACACAGAAATCAAGTATCTGATAGTCCTTTGTACATCTCAAGCAAACTCTTCCCGTCATATTCAAACCAGCCGAACACACCTCGCAATCACATCATACTCATCATATAGCCATCCAACCACTCATCAAGCCACAATTTCCACTAATAGGGACATTACCAGATATATAAGTCCAAAAGAATGCACTCACACAACTGAAATCCATGTGCTCAAGCTACATTTAAACCCCAGCCTCAAGTCCTCCAGACTGGCCCATCATCAGCACTCGAAATTAAATCTTACACCTCATCCATGGAATCACAAGTCGGCGATGCACAGCTGATACCGAGCACTCACATGTGCACACTAATCTGTGAAGGGAATTCAAAGAGTTATGTTTCAAGCTTAATCAATTCTGCACGATAAGGAAAAAAAGATGGCAAATTATCCTAAATGCCTTGTAGCCTCTCGAAGATAGGTATGGATGTCATCATACCGATCTGCACGACTCTACTAGACATTTGCTCATGACTTGTAGAACCTATGAACCTAGAGCTCTATACCAACTTGTCACAACCCAAAATCCAACTACTCGTGATGGCACCTAACCCAACCCGTCAGGTGCCAGTTAACAACAAACCAATTTAAATGATATTTATTAAGAGAAGAAATGATAATACAACTACACTGTTATACAAGGATTCCAAAGGACAGATAGTACAAATCATGAGCTTCTATGATTTAGAGTTCACAAAGCTAGTATGAAATAAATACATCATCTGTCTGAATATTCATAAACAGATCTAAATTACTAAAGCTACCAAGATCAAGAGGCAGCTAGACTGGAACGCATGTACACCTTCAGATCCAGCTCCCGCCGTGCTCAGCAATATTAACATCCAACATCTGCATGCAAGGTGCAGAAGTGTAGTATGAGTACAACCAATTCCATGTACTCAATAAGAAAACAAACCTAACCTTAGGTTGAAAGTAGGTGACGAGCTGGGACAAAGGTCAGAGTCCAACTCCAATAACCAGCAATAATTCATAACAATATAATAAAGATGGTACAAGAAATAACTCAATAAATAAATGCTCAGCTCGTATACAATTCCGAAAAATAAACATTTTCTTTTCAAGTATAACAGTAAAACTCAAATCTTTTGCCGAAATCACCGAAAATATGAGTAAGTCTGAAATCTGTGATTTTTTTTCAGAAAAACTTTAACGACAAATAAGAAATTCCATTACCAGATGGCATGAGGAAAAATACTTCTCTTTGCCTCCATATCATGTATGCATGTCTAATTCAATACAGCACAATGATGAACTCATATACTCACACTCTTAGAGTACTCAATTTCACTATCTCGATTTTCCACTCATCACACTCAATATTCGGAACACTCAGTCACTCGTCATTGTACAAGGCAGATCCAGCCAAATATAAATGACAACTCGTGCACAGTCACTCAGTACTGTATATGGCCAATCCGGCCCAGGGAAGATCCATCCCAAATATATATATAT
>MCJB01012518.1:148463-169507 GCA_002018475.1 Nicotiana obtusifolia
ATATATATATATATATATATATATATATATATATATATATATATATATATATATATATATATATATATATATGATAACCGACATGCAGTCACTCAGCACTGTATAGGCCCAATCCAGCCCAGAGAAGATCCATCGCTCAATATAAATAATTAGGCAAGATCCATGCCCCAGGAAGATCTATCCCTCAATATAATACCAACTGCGCTCAATGTGAGTGTGCAAACTCTGGAGGGGCTCCTTCAGCCCAAGCGCTATAATCCGTTTGGACAACTCACATGCTGCACGGACAACTCACGTGCTATAACATCAATATGTGGATCCGCACGGAAAACTCACATGTTGCACAGACAACTCACGGGCTATAGTATCAATATCTGGATCCGCACGGACAACTCACGTGCTGCACGGATAACTCACGTGCTAAACTATCAATATCTTCAGAATCAGGCCCTCGGCCTCACTCAGTCATCAATCTCTCCAGTCTCTCGGGCTCACAACACTCATGCTAAGCAGCCCAAGTCAATGATATGAGATGCGATAATATACAATAACAGAGACTAAGATATGATATGTATTGATGAATACGACTGAGTACAAAAACTACAATTAAATAAATAACTCAACAGAAGCGAACGATCACTGTGGATCCCAATAGTACCACCATATAGCCTAAACATGATATCTAGCGTAAATTACAGCTCAAGTACCATAACACAGAGTACAATAAAAATGTTCAGATAAGATAGCTACACAGTTCCACAGAATAGACTAAATTACAGCTCACATGGTGTACGCCCGCATGCCCATCACCTAGCATGCACGCCACCTCAACATCAATCACATAACACGTAATCCGAGGTTTAATACCCTCAGCACCAAGTTTAGAAGTGTTACTTACCTCGAACAAGCCAAATCCGATGCCGAGCAAGCTAAACAATACTCTGAAAATTCTATTCCGTGCGTACCGCCCTCCGAACGGCTCAAAACTAGTCAAAAGCAACTCAAATGCATCAAATAATGCCAAAGGAAACAAACCAAATCGATAAGGTCGAATCTTCAATCAAAAGCCCAAAAATCAACCCAAAAGTTCAACTTGGGTTCGCGTATCGAAACACGACGAAACTTATAAAATCCGAAAACGCATTCAATTACGAGTCCCACCATACTAGTTTCACTCAAATCCGACTCCGAATCGACGTTCAAATCTCAAAAAATTCATTTTATGAAACTATGAACAAAGACTCTGATTTCTCTTTTAAAAAATCAATAATCCAATGCCAAAAACGAAGATTAATTCATGAAATATAATCACAAGTGAGTCAAGAATACTTAATGCAAGTCGTGTGGGAAAAATTCCTCAACAAAGTCGCCCAAACCGAGCTCCAAAATCAAAAAAATGTGAAAAAGAACCAAGGCTTCGAAATTATAGGTTCTGCCCAGCGTTTGTTCACATTTGCGAACCAATTTCCGCTTCTGCGGAGTCGCACATGCGGCCAAGCCTCTGCTTATGCGAACAGGCCCAAACTCAGCTGCCATCGCTTCTGCGATCGGTTTCCCGCTTCCGCGGTCGCGCTTCTACCCAAACATTTTCGCATCTGCGATCCCTTGCCAACAGTATAATTCCGCTCCTGCGATGAAGTGTTCGCATCTGCGCCTTCGCAAATACGACAAAAGCTTCGCATTTGCGAGCTCCTGCCCAGCAATGTTCTTCGCTACTATGCTCATGGGCTCGCTTCTATGACCATCGCACCTGCGCAATACCAGTCGCAGGTGCGGAACACCAGAACCAGCAGCCCAGCCAAAATTCAACTTAGTCCAAAACTTATCCGAACCTCGTCTGAAACATACCTGAGCCTCTGGGGATCCCGTCCGAATATACGAACAAGTTCCATAACATCACACGGACCTACTCGAGGCCTCAAATCACACATAATAACATCGAAATGACGAGTTGTACCACAATTCCAACTTAATGAACTTTAAATTTTCAACTTGCAAATCTCCTGCCGAAACACAACGAATTAATTCGGAATGAACTCAAATTTTGGGTACAATTCATAAATGACATAACAAAGCTACTGAAATTTCCGGAATCACAATCCAGACTCGATATCATAAAATAAACTTCTAGTCAAACATACGAACTTTCAAACCTTCAAACTTCCAACTTTCGTCAATTGTTGTCTAAACCTTCTAGAAATATCCAAATAAAATTATGTGCATATGCCCAAGTCCAAAATCACCATCTGGACTTAACGGAATCATCAAAACTCCTATCCGAGGTTGAGTACTAATAAGTCAAACTTGTTCAACTCTTCCAACTTAAAGTTTCAAATATGAACTTCATCCTTCCGAACAAATTCCGAAATAGCTGAAAACGAAAACCGACGATTCACACACGTCGTGATATATCATATGAAGCTACTCAAGATTTTAAATAGTTGAAAGGAGCGTAAATGCGCAACAACAAGTCGGGTCGTTACAAAAAGTTAATTAATGACTATGTAATTAGTTTCTTTAATTTCATTATTTTATTTTGGGTACACTGCATTAAGATAAAAAAATTTGTTAAAACAATATGATCTAATATTCTAAAAAAAGTCAGACCATCGTTGGACATAATTAATATTTTTCTAATGTTATTCGCGCATCGCGTGGGTTTAATACTAGTATTATATTAAAAGGAGGGTAGTATGCATTGTGGTTAAGCCTAGTGACAAGCTAAAGAAACGACTTGGCAATTTTAAGATAACATTAATAATTAAAAATTATTAATAGAAACATAATTAATGGAAGTAGTTGAATGAATCTTATACATAATCTAAATAGATCTTAGACAAAGCTAAATATATATAAAAATATATATATATATATATATATATATATATATATATATATATATATATATATTGATCCACTCATAAATTTTTCTCTATATTAGTTAGAAATATGAAGTTAAAGAAATAATTAAAAAACTATAATAAAACATAAAAAAATATAAAAAGACGTAAATTGAGATAACCTATGATTATTTATACTTTGAAGTAAGTTAAAATATAAAATAAAATAAAAATTTACTTAAGATAATAAAGATTTTAATCACTTTAAAAATTAAAGAATTCAAGCATAAAAATAAGATCTTACATAAAATATAAAAATTATTTAAAAGTAAGAGAAAAACTTAAATAATTATTAAAAATATTTTAATAACCAAAAAAAGAAATATATATATATATATATATATATATATCCCACTATAGGTCGTGATGGCGCCCAAAGTCACCATTAGGCAAGCCAACGGTGAACTATTAGCTTAATTGTTCATTTTATTATTTTTAAATCATAAGCCTTATTAATTAAAAGGATTCAATGCTTTCAAAAATCATGAATACTTAAAATATTATTAAGATATAAAATAAAAGATGATAATATCAAGCCGAACCATAACAATCACTAAAGTATCCCCAAAACCCGGTGTCACAAGTGCATGAGCATTTACTAATATGAGTACAATAAATTTATGACATCTGTCTAGGATGTAAATAAGACAGGATAAAATGAATAGTACGATTGAGACTCTATCGACTGTGATGCATAGCCTAGAATACAGCTCACATAAAGTCTCCTCAACAGTTGAACCTGCGCGCCAAGATGATCACCAAATGAACCTATCAGAATCCTGCACATTTAAAGCAGAAGTGCAGCATGAGTACGTAAATCAACGCGTACCTAGTAACTATCTAGCCTAACCTTGGAGAAGTAGTGACGAAGGATCGATATCGACACGTACTAGTGGTCTAATAAATCAATTTGGTAAATCATAAACAGATAAGTAGCACAACAATAATAGTGAGGTAAATCTGTAACTAACACAATCTCCAAAAACTTCTTTAAACGATATCAATTTATCATCTCGTATTCTATCTCAACAGCTCAGAAAATATCCAATGCCAATATCAAATAAATAAGAAATACCATATGAAATGCAAGGCATCAGTGGAAGGAAAAATCTCGTGAATATTCGGACTGCTAGCGATATAACGCACGATTATACCGAGGTCATACGGCCAGATCTCAGAAAGAATATGATACTGTCGAGGCGAATGGCCTATTCCCACGAGACTATGTACATAATCCTATCGAGGCGTTCGGCCCGCTCCACAAGAAAGGAAAGGAATTATCGAATTACGAGACACGAGCTTATGATACAGTATATGAACACAAGGTGAGCATAACCTTTGCCGTTTATCAAATAACTTGCCAACAACTCAAGGTAATAAGTGTCACGATCCAAAATCCACTATAGGTCGTGATAGTGCCTAACGCTGCTGTCAGACAAGCCAACGGTGATTGATCTATTTAATTACTCATTTTATTACTTTCAAAATCATAAGTTTTAATATGAAAGTAAATTTACACGTTTAAATCCACGGGAATGTACAAAATTTGTAGTTTATGAGAGAAATGAAAGGCGATGCTAATATACAGAACCGTAAGCACCAACTAGAATATCCCAAAACTCGGTGTCACAAGTGCATGAGCATTTACTAAGGAGTAAAATAACAATACAACATCTGTCTAGAATGTTAATGAGACAGGATAAGATAAACAGTACGATGGAGACTATGTGGACTGCGATGCGTAGTCTGGGATGCAGCTCACGTAAAGTCTCCTCAACAGCTGCGCCTACGCGCCAAGATAATTACCAAATGAACCTGTCAGATCCTGCACATTTAGTGCAGAAATACAGCATGAGTACGTAAATCAACGCGTACCCATTAAGTATCTAGCCTAACCCTAGAGAAGTAGTGACGAGGGATCGACATCAAGACTTACTAGAGGTCCAACAAAGCAATATAATAAAACAATAAGCAGATGTGAAGCACACAACCATAATGGCATAAATCTGTAAGTTACCTAATCTTCCAAATGTTTCTTTTAAAGTATGAATTTTTAGGTCTTGTATTCTACCTCATCATCTCAGATGTATCAAGTACCAGTAACATACGGATAAGAAGCACCATGTAAAATGCCGGGTATCAGTGAAAAGATAATCTCGTGAATGATCAGACTACCAGCGATATAACGCACGATTATGCCGAGGTCGTTCAGCCCGATCCAGAATAATGAGTACACTACCGAGGGTCGAGCGGCACGAACCATAGATATATCTATTATACTGCTGAGGCGTTTGGCCCGCTCCACAAGAAAGGAAGGAAGTTATCGAATTATGAGACACGTGCTTACAATACAATACACGAGCACAAAGTGAATATAATCTTTACCGTTTCTCAAATAACTAGCCAACAACTCAAGGTGATAAGGCTCAGCCTAGTATATATATATTTATTTCTAAATTAATTTCAATTATAAGTTCAAGTAATTAAGCCAGCTGAATGACTTTAAAAAATTCAAATATTACATGATAAGGTCCTAAGTCTACCCGCACATAAACATGCTTTAGCTACGTACGGACTCTCGTCACCTCGTGGGTTTGTAGCACCCACAACTAGTATCACATAGTGATTACATCACCTAGGGGATAGTTTCCCCCTCACAAAGCTAGACAGGAGACTTACCTCACACTGAAGTTCCATAACCGGATCCAGAGCCACTCTAATACCTCAAACTGATGCTCGTCGATCCAAAACTAGCCAAACAATGTGCAAACCAATGAAAATATACTCTAATACTCATAATAATCAATTCATAACAATTCTCAACTTCGCTCGAAAAGTTAATAAAATTAACCTTCGAGCCCACGTGCCCGAATTTCGAAAATATTTGAAGATAAAATTTACCCATAACACTATGAACTCAAATATATGATGTATTCCCGATTCCATGTCCAATTTCGTGGTCATAATCCAAAAATTATCAAATTCTAAGTTTTCTTCAAAATCTCACAATTTTCTATATATTTCCATGTTAAATCCGTATAGAATCCATGTAATTAACTTACAATGTAAAGAAATAGCTTACCTCCCAGTTGATGATTAAAATGGTGCTCCAAAATTGCTCCTAAAGTTGGCTCCCATGAATAAATGGAGTGAAAAATGAGCAAGGACCCGTCTTAAAACAATTCTGCCCAGCGCTTCTTCGCATCTGCGGACATAATTTTTGCACCTGCGGTCTCGCTTTTGCGAGACAAAACTCACTCCTACGGAAGTCCCTAGCCAGCATCGCATCGCACCTGCGGAAGGCATTTCGCATCAGCGAGAAAACGATCGCTTCTACGAAGCCATGCCCAGCTGCCTCTGTCGGCTCCTGTGCTCCAGTGGTCGCATCTGCCACCACGAAGGTGAGGGAATTGCTTCGCACCTGCAACCTCTGCCTTGTTCATTTCCATTCGCTTATGCTATCTATTGCCTCGCTTCTGCAATGAAGCTTCCACAGAAGCGGTTGCACCAGCAACCACAATTTTCCAGCTTTCCCTTAAGTCTAAAATCCGATCAGTTAACCATCCGAAATCCGCCCGAGGCCTCAAATCACACCAAACAACATCAGAACTACGAATCGACGATCAAAATCCTTCTTTTAACTTTCAAACTTCCATACTTCGACGAATGCGTCTGAACTATATCAAAACATTTTGGAATGATGCCAAACATTGTGTGCAAGTCATAAATCACAATACGAACCTATTTTAAGGCTCGGAACCCCAAACGCACATCGATAGCATCAAAATCCACTTCAAACCAAACTTATTAAATTCTAAAACTTTCAAAAATGCCAACTTTCTACAATAAGCGCTGAAATGCTCCCGGACCACCCGATGCATAACCCGAACATACGCCCAAGTCCAAAATCATCATACGAATCTGTTGGAACCTTCAAATCCCGATTCCGAGGTTGTATACTCAAAAGTCAAACCTTAGTCAATTCTTCCAACTTAAAGCTTCCGAAATTAGAATTTTTCCATTCGAATCACTTGTGAACTTCCCGAAATTCAACTCCAACCACACGTACAAGTCATAAAACATGAAGTGAAGCTAATCAAGGCATCAAACCGCCGAACGACGCGCTAGAGCTCAAAATGACCAGTCGGGTCGTTACATTCTCCCCCACGTAAACATACGTTCGTCCTCGAACATGCTGAGAATTGCTCCGGAGTTGCCCTAAAATCACTATTCAACACTTTGCGCACCTACCCGTGCCACCACAACCCAGTTGAGCACATTAGCTCGAGCTAGACTGAAGATCCTCCCTTTTATTTAGTTAATAAGCCTTAGAACCAAATTCCAACCTCCGCATTTCTCTACAAGACCTGATTCAAACATACGAACATGCATCAATCACCAGACACTGTACCCAACATGACCATGCTCCTCCACTGAAATCACACCATGCACCACATAGGTCGCTTGACCATAATAACGTCCTTCGACCAAAATAGCTAAAATTTAGAGAACCCAATGCCCGCAATACACCTCATAACACATATAATCCATGTTCCAACTCTCGCAATACTGCCACTACGGAAGAGATGTGTAGAAACTCATAACCTCCTGCCAAATTAACAAATCATGGAGTCTCTCCTCCTAACAAGGACCATCACCTCATTTTGAACTGAATAACGGTATTTGCTCCTTAATACACCTTATATAGATCTGAGTGCACTGATTTCAGGTCCAATAATCTCGTCTCACCCAATACAAGCTGCTCAGGCAATAAGCCACATCAAACATTGACCAAGATCTTATATGACGCCATCAATGCGCCGACAAGCCACAACTTGAATATGACACATGAGGAGGAAGGAACTCTGGAAAAGAACAACCCAGCCCGCGTAACGAATAAAACGATCGAACAAACGCTATGAGCCCTTCTCAGAAACTGAGAAATAAAATACACAAGAATAGATATACGGCACTGTATTCAACATCTCACTGTTGTGGCGTGCACCTCGATACACATGGTACCGTTGCGGCATGCAACCTGATCCAAACATGATACCGTTGCAGCGTGCAACCCGATCCAAACATAACAATAAATAAGGAAATACCCATCAAGCCAAAATGCTTATACCTACGAAATGCCCGAATGTCGACCACAAGCACGCCAAGTGCATAATACAACCCTAGGGAGATAGATAGTGCCATACGCTACAAAACTCAAGCACAACTAAGGTGTGATAAATGACCTGCATCTCGAGAGCCATTCTGCTCATACAACACCACAAACTACGGGGGATCACAATACACGTGCGAATAATCTAGTCGTCTCACAACCCACCTGGCAAAATAGAGTATTACATGGAATAGCTGACGACAGGAATAACATCCAATGCCCAAAGACTCCTCCGCAAGCTATGCTATGCCGAATGAATGCATCCGACCTGACGTAGAGCACATATTCACATTGGACCCACCAACGTACCTCAAGCCGATTCTGATCATACCATACTGGGCCAATAACATTTCAAGGATCCGCAATGGCCCAATTCATGACGAACATAAGTAGCCGTCCCAATCCAGAAAAACTCCCACAGTTCACATCCAAAGGAATAGGGCGCCTTCCAGGCATAAACTCTCACATTAACGATGGTACCAAAAATTTCCATACTTGGTTTCAATCATTAACAATCAAGTGACTAACGTGCCACACTTAAAAAGATTTCCCTATGGGATACGCTCCCACAACCTTCCGCACCAGGTAGCAAGGTCTGCACCTCCATACCACCAACAGTACTAATGTTGTAAAGCAAATCAAGGATCCACAATAAGTACACAAAGCCTCTTACATAGGACACCATTCTCAGGTGTCACTAAAGAAAATGCCAGCTCACTCTGAACATTTGAATTCTTCCCTGCTCACCCGAGCTCGTGACATTCCTGTCAACACCGAATCGCAACCTTGATCCTCCACTTTCAATTCCCATGTCGCTCACCGTACCTATCATGCCGCTACACAAGAGTACAAGAATTCATCATAACCCCTGAACTACTAGTAAAATAAACACTTCATTGGCTAGAAGCCTTTCACTCAGCTCATTTTAGAAGAACCAATGTGACACGCAACTGAATACACAAACCGTAGAAAATACAATCTCAGGTCTTGATCTAAATCGCCATGACTCTTCCGGAATCCATTTACACAACAAGGTCATTTGAATCAAATACCTCCCAAATCAATCAAGTTATGGTGGCTATCAAGCCCGCACGTACAACCACAAACCACATGTATAACTTCACATGCTGAAGGAATTGATCATTGCCATAATCATGCTGATTCAACCATTACTAACCGACCCAACTTCTTCCAATTTACTCTTGATTTGCCTTAGGAATAATAATAGCTCCATTCAAAAACATAAGGAACTAAATTCGCATGCATCCCAAGTGACCCGCATCACGAGACCGCATCGTCTCAATACTCATTAACCATCTCCTACCTTCCTTGTGCGCACAATAGCATATCCAACTCTTATACCCATTCTTAAGGATCTTCCGCGAATCCGAAGCTATTTCTTCTTTTCCTCCAATGTCGTACCGCATACCCGAGGATAACATAGAACACTCCAAGCCCCTTTCATAATCTACTGCAAAAACTCGATTCTTAACCACAACACGAACCTGAAATCCTTAGGCACTACACTTTAATTCTTGAACCCACTAGGACCATTGTTGAGAGTCACCCACTCTGACCTGGTCCCGAATATGACCAAACTCCAATACTCTGCTAGCACATGAACACCCTCTCAAAGAAGCAACCGGCTGAACTCCTTTCCTTGCACATCACATCCACAAGAAGCATAAACTCTGAGTCTTCCCAGAACCTGCACATGAATCGATAAGGCGAAATATAACACACATTTATCAAGTTCTTTGCTTGAATTACCCCTGATGTTTTCTTTCCTTAGTCACATTTGATCCACCAATGCCCCGATAATTGAAAATCGTACAGGCAGACAACCATGCGATCCAATCGTAGACAGTAAGCTCCCCCACTTAGCTTTAAGCTACAATCACACAAATGTAGAGCCACAAGATTCCCCTTTCTCAATTTACCATGATCTCGCACCGTCAACCTGACAAATTTATCGAAATCTTTCGTTAAACCTCTCATGAACATTCTGAATTTATCAGCCATAATCGTATACTCGACCTTCCCATTCGTAGTAAGTAGAACTCTTCGTAGAAACTTCATCAAAATCACACAACCTTTGACCTATCCACAGGAGATACCCCACCTGTGGAATTCCATACCGACATCTCCCAACGACGTTGCACTGGGCACAACAACCACGAAATCAGTAAACTCTTTTGAGCCCGTGCTCATCAACTAGTTGTACAAGTCTGTTCATTCCCCAGTGACATCAACTGAAAGTCCGATAATACATTCCAAACTCGAAGCCATGTTGCATCCCAACGATAATCAAGTTTTCACACCCCTCTTGATTTCCAGCAACTCCTTTATGCCATATTCAATCTTTCTTAGTGCAGTAGCCACCATTTCAAATAAGGTCCGTAGACCTAGTCACTTTCCACCATGACTCCCAAATCGCTCTAAACTTTCTCAAGGCACGTGGCTATCCTACCACAGAATCTATATGCTACTGTGCCACTCTCAATTCGGTTAAATCATCTTCTTTAAGTAACTGCTCGACATCTTCATTTCATAATTGACCTGCTAGTAATTCAACCACCACGAGAAACCTCCCACCATGTCCTCCCTCATACTTCACTGCCCAAATGTTGCCTCAAATCAAATCCATACCTGTAGCACCTGAACTGACAAATCTCTACCAACTCCAAATCTCCTAGGAGATCTTCGTTCTCGAGCCATCAACACTAGAAACACCAATTCGATTCTAAAATCGCTACACTCGGCTATCTCTGACAACTACTTCTTAGGCGCCACTTCCAAACACCCTGCCCGAAGGCAAATCAAAGAAGACCATAACAACGGCGAACCTTAATGCTTTCAAACAAGCACGACGAAATCACATCAGAAATGAGAATTCCACCACACTCGAAAATATCAAGTCTCGCTACTCCATCAACCAAAGCCTGAACATTCATAGACCAATTTTCTTTCCTCCACTGGATTTAAATGTCGAACCGCTAAACCATGCACTAAGAAATCCTTCTTTCGAGTCATTCACTGCCTCGACATATAGACAAGCACCCTACCATTACACCAACACTACGCAATAACAATGCATGAACATCATAGCAATCTGTGCGTAGCCTCAAAACCATAGGATATACTGATACAGGGCATGAAACGACAGAACCCCTTTCCACAAGACAACGATAACAACCCACTCGAACATGTAGGGAAAACATCTTGCACCATATTTGTGTTACCATTTACAACTCCCCAATGCCCAATTGATACCAAGCACTCCATGTTGTATATGATTGAGTAGGAAGGATATAAAGGCATAAGCCTCAAAGGAATCAAACCGCACGATCAGGAATCAAGAAGGGAAGTGCTCCCAACAGTCCTATAGCCTCTCAAAGATAAGTACAAACGTCTTCGTACCGATCCGCAAGACTTTACTAGACTTGCTCATGACTCATGAGACCCAAGTGAACCTAACACTCTGATACTGAGCTGTCACGACCCAAAATCAACTATAGGTCATGATAGCGCCTAACACTGCCGTCAAGCAAGTCAATGATGATTGATCTATTTAATTACTCATTTTATTACTTTCGAAATCATAAACTTTAATAAGAAAGGAAATTTACACTTTTAAATCCACGAGAATGTACAAAATTTGTAGTTTGTAAGAGAAATGAAAGGCAATGTTAATATACAGAACCTTAAGCACCAACTAGTATATCCCAAAACCCGGTGTCACAAGTACATGAGCATTTATTAAGGAGTACAATGATAATAAAACATCTGCCTAGAATATAAATGAGATAGGATAAGATAAATAGTATGATGGAGACTCTATGGACTGCGATGCGTAGTCTGGGATGCAGCTCACGTAAAGTCTCCTCAACAGCTGCGCCTACGCACCAAGATGATCACCAAATGAACCTGTCAGATCCTGCACATTTAGTGCAGAAGTGCAGCATGAGTGCGTAAATCAATGCGTACACAGTAAGTGTCTACCCTAACCCCGGAGAAGTAGTGACTAGGGGTCGACATCGACACTTACTAGAGGTCCAAAAAAGCAATATAATAAAACAATAAGTAGATGCGAAGCACATAGCCATAATGGGGTAAATCTGTAAGTTGCCCAATCTTCCAAATGTTTCTTTCAAAGTATGACTTTCTCGATCTTGTATTATACCTCATCATCTCAGATGTATCAAGTAATAGTAACAAACGGATAAGAATTACCATGTAAAATGTTGGGCATCAGTGGAAAGATAATCTCATGAATGTTCGGACTACCAGCGATATAATGCATGATTATGCCTAGGTCGTTCGGACCGGTCCAGAATAATGTGTACACTACCGAGGGTCGAGCGGCACAAACCATAGATGCATCTATTATACTGCTGAGTCGTTTGGCCCGCTCCACAAGAAAGGAAGGAAGTTATCGAATTATGAGACACGTGCTTACAATACAATACACGAGCACAAAGTGAATATAATCTTTACCGTTTCTCAAATAACTAGCCAACAACTCAAGGTGATAAGGCGCGGCCTAGTATACATATATTTATTTCTAAATTAATTTCAATTATAAGTTCAAGTAATTAAGCCAGCAGAATGAGTTTAAAAAATTCAAATATTACATGATAAGGTCCTAAGTCTACCCGCACATAAACATGCTTTAGCTACGGACGGACTCTAGTCACCTTGTGCATACGTAGCACCCACAACTAGTATCACATAGCGATTACATCACCTAGGGGTAGTTTCCCCCTCACAAAGTTAGACAGGAGACTTACCTCACTCCGAAGTTCCACAACCGGCTCTAGAGCCTCTCTAACACCTCAAACCGATGCACGTCGATCCAAATCTAGTCAAACAATGTGCAAACCAATGAAAATATACTCTAATACTCATAATAATCAGTTTATAACAATTCTCAACTTCGCTCGAAAAGTTAATAAAATAAACCCCTGGGCCCACGTGCCTGGATTCCGAAAATTTTCGAAGATAAACTTTACCCATAACTCTATGAACTTAAATATATGATATATTCTCAATTCCATGTCCAATTTCTTGGTCAAAATCCAAAATTATCAAATTCTAGGTTTTCTTCAAAATCCCAAAATTTTTCATAAATTTCCATGTTAAATCCTTATAAAATCCGTGTAATTAACTTACAATGTGAAGAAATAGCTTACCTCCCAGTTGATGATGAAAATATTTGCTCCAAAATTGCTCCCAAAGTTGGCTCCCATGAGTAAATGGAGTGAAAAATGAGTAAGGACCCGTCTTAAAACAATTCTGCCCAGTGCTGCTTCGCATCTGCGGACATAGTTTGCGCACCCGTGGTCTCACTTTTGCGAGACAAAACTTGCTCCTGTGGAAGTCCCTGGCCAGTAGCCCATCGCACCTGCAGAAGGCATTTCGCATCTGCGAGGTCGCTTCTACAATGAAGCTTCCGCAGAAGCGGTTGCACCAGCAACCAGAATTTTATAGCTTTTCCTTAAGTCCAAAATCTGATTCGTTAACCATCCGGAATCCATCCGAGGCCCCCGGAACCTTGACCAAATATACCAATGCGTCCCAAAACACATTATGAACTTAGTCGAGGCCTCAAATCACACCAAACAACATTGAAACTACAAATCGACGATCGAAATCCTTCTTTAAACTTTCAAACTTCGACGAAGGCGTCCGAACCATATCAAAACATTCCGAAATGACGCCAAACTTTTCGTGCAAGTCACAAATCATGATACGAACCTATTCCATGGCTCGGAACCTCAAACGGACATTGATAGCATCAAAATCCACTTCAAACCAAACTTATGAAATTCTAAAACTTTCAAAAATGCCAACTTTCTACAATAAACACTGAAATGCTCCCGAACCACCCGATACTCAATCCGAACATACGCTGAAATCCAAAATCATCATACAAACCTAGTGGAACATTCAAATAGCGATTCTGAGGTCGTATACTCAAAAGTCAAATCATAGTCAATTCTTCCAACTTAAAGCTTCCGAAATTAGAATTTTTCCATCCGAATCAACTCTGAACTTTCCGAAATTCAACTCCGACCACACGTACAAGTCATAAAACATGAAGCGAATAAGGCTCAAAACGGCCGTTCGGGTCGTTACAATAAGGCTTGGCCTAATATATATGTATATATTTCTAAATCAAGTTCAATTATAATTTCAATTAATTAAGCCAGCAGAATGAATTCAAATATTCCATATATTACATGGTAAAGTTCTAAGTCTACCCGGACATAAACATGCTTTAGCTACATATGGACTCTCGTCACCTCGTGAGTACATAGCATCCACAATTAAAAGCAAATAACAATTGCATCACTTAGGGGGTAGTTTCCCCCTCACAAAGTTAGATAGGAGACTTACCTCGCTACGAAGTTCCATAACCGGCTTCGACGCCATTATAACACTCAACTCCAAGCCAAACATTCCAAAACTATTCATGCAATCACGGAAGCCAATAAAAATATACTCAAACATCATAATTAATTAATTCATAAAACTTCTCAACTCCGCATGAAAAGTTAATAAAGTCAACCATCGGGCTCACGTGCCCCGATTCCGAAATTGTTTTGAAGATAAACTTTACCCATAATACCAGAAATCAAAATATATAATTTATTCCTAATTCCATGTAAGATTTCTTGGTAAAAATCCAAAAAAAAAAATATCAATTTCTAGGTTTTCTCTTAAAATCCACAATTTTCACTATTTTTTATGTATTACAAGCCCAAATTCGCATATTTAACTCACAACTTTTAGAAATTACTTACCTCATGATTGACGACGAAAATGACGCTCCAAAATTTCTCCAAGGCTGGCTCCCATGGAAGAAATAAAATGAAAATGAGCCAAACCGACATACTTAACAAGCCTTCTGCCCAGCAATCATCGCACCTGCGATCACTTGACCACTTCTGCGGTTCCACAGGTGCAGCCAAAAATTCCACTTCTGCGGTTCCCCTAAGGCCTCCCCCATCCGCATCTGCGTGCAAGAATTCGCACCTATGAAGGCGCACATGCACCGATCCCTCCACTTCTACGGAAATGTCCCAACTGCTCGCTTCCGCTTCTGCCCCTTCATTTTCGCTTCCACGATCACGAGGTGCGGAAAACAGCTTCGCACCTGCGACCTTAGTCCAGCCCTGCCCAGGTCGCTTCTGCAAGCCACTGCCTCGCTCCTACGGCACTGCACCTACAGTCCTTCATGTTCAGGTGCGAAAACACCAGCATTCAGAATTTCCAATTTTTCCTTAAGTCCAAACTCCAATCTGTTGATAACCCGGAATCCGCCCCAGGTACCCGAGACCTCAACCAAATATACCAACGCGTCCCCGATTATGTTACAAACTTAGTCGAAGGCTTAAATCACACTAAACAACATCACAACTACAAATCAATGGCCAAAACCTTTCTTTCAACTTTCTAATTTCCAAACTTCGCCGAACGTGTCTGAATTATACTTAAACATCCCGGAATGACGCCAAATTTTTCGTGTAAATCACAAATCACAATACGAACCTTTTTGCAAGGCTCGAAAACCTAAATGGACATCGATAACATCAAAACCCTCTTCAAACCAAACTTATGAAATTCTGGAACTTCTAAAACGCCAACTTTCCATAATAGGCAGCGAAATGCTTCCGGACCACCCGATACTCAACCCGAATATACGCCCAAGTCCAAAATCGTCATACGAACCTATTGGAACCTTTAAATCCCGATTCTGAGGTCGTTTTATCAAAAGTCAAACCTTAGTCAACCCTTCCAACTTAAATCTTCTGAATTTAGAGTTATCTTTCCAAATCAATTTCGAACTTCTCGAAATTCAATTCCGACCACACGTACAAGTCATAATACCTGAAGTGAAGCTACTCAAGGCCACAAATCGCTGATCGACGCGCTAGAGCTCAAAACGACCTATCGGGTCGTTACATTCTCCCCCGCTTAAACATACGTTCGTCATCGAACGTGCCAAGAACTGCTCGGAGTTGTCCAAAATCATTGTTTAACACCTCGTGCACCTAACGTTAGCTCGAGTTAGACTGAAGATCCTTCCTATAACCTTAGCCAACGAGCTTTAAAACCAAATTCCAACATCTGGAATTCTCCACGAGACACAATTTTAACATACGAACACCGCATCAATCACCACATACTGTATCAACATGATCATGCTCCTCTGTTGAAATCACGACGTGCACCGCGTAAGTCGTTTGACCATAATAGCATCCTCCGACCACAATAGCTGAAATTTCATGAATCCGATGCCCGCAATACACTTCATAACACATGTAAGCATGGTTCCAACTCTCGCAACACTTCCACCACGAAAGAGATGTGTAGAATCTCATAACTACCTGCCGAATCAACAGATTATGGAGTCTCTCCTCCTGACAAGAACCATTACCTCATTCTGAACCGAATAATGATATTTTCTCTTTAACATACCTTATATAAATCTGATTGCACCGATTTCAGGTCCAATAATCCCGTCTCACCCAGTACAAGCCGCTCAGGCAATAAGCTACCTCAAACACTGACCAAGATCTCATATGACGCCATCAATGCGCCGACAAGTCACTACTTGAATATGACACATAAGAAGGAACAAACTCTGAAAAAGAAATACCCGTCCCGCGTAACAAATAAAATGGTCGAACAGATGTTATGAACCCTTCTTAGAGAACAAGAAACAAAATACACAAGAATAGATATAAGGAACCGTACTCAACATATCACTGCTGCAGCGTGCAAGCCAATCAACACATGATACCGTTGCAGCGTGCAGCCCAATCCAAACAACATACCCGTGGTAGCATGCCACCCGATCCACACATAACAATCTATAAGGAAATACATACCGAGCCAGAATGCGCATACCCACGAAATGCCCGAATATCGACCACAAGCACGCCAAGTGCATAATACAATCCCTAGGAGACGGATAGCGCCATATGCTACAAAACCCAAGCACAACTAAGATGCAACAAATGACCTACATCTCGAGAGCCATCTCGCTCATATAACACCACAAGCTACACGGGATCACAAAACATGTGCGAATAATCAAGTCGTCTCACAACCCACCTGGCACAATAGAGTATTACATGGAATAGCTAACGACGGGAATAACATCCAACGTCCGAAGACTCCTCCGTAAGCAACGCTTTGCCGAGTGAACGCATCTTACCTGACGTAGAGCACACATTCACATTAGACCCACCAACGGACTCAAGCCGATTCTGATTATACCATACTGGGCCAACTACCTTTCGAGGATCCACAATGGCCCTATTCATGACACACACGAGCAGTCGTCCCAATCCAGAACAAACTCCCACAATTCACAACCTAAGGAATAGAGCGCCTTCCAAGCATAAACTCTCACATTAATGATAGTACCAAAAATCACCATACTTGGTTTCAATCCTTAACAATCAAGTGACTAGCATGTCACACTTATACAAATTTCCCCGTGGGATACACTCCCACGACCTTCCGCACCAGGTAAAAGTCTGCACCTCCACACCACCAACAGTAATAATTATGCAAAGCCAACCTAAGAGTCTGCAAATCAATACACGACACCATTCTCAGGCGACACTAAGATAGTGTCAGCTTCCTCTAAACATTTGAAATTTTCCCTGCTCATCCGATCTCGTGACATTCTTATCAACACCGAGCGGCAACCTTGATCCTTAACTCCCAATTCCCATGCCGCTCACTGCACCTATCATGCCGCTACACGAGAGTACAAGAATTCATCATAACCCCTGAACTACTAGTAGAATAAGCACTCCATTGGCTAGGAACCTTTCCCTCAACACATTTCAGAGGAACGATGGCAACACGCAACCGAATTCTCATAACCGCAAAAAATACAAACCTCAAGTTGTGGTCTAAACCACCATAACTCTTCCGGGATCCATCTACACATAACATGCCATTATAATCAAATACCTCTAAATCAATCAAATTATGGAGACTGTCAAGCCTGCACGTACTGCCACAAATCATCTGTATAGCTTAACACGCTAAAGGAACTGATCATTGCCTCAATCACGAGGATCCAAACCATTACCAACCGACCCAACTTCCTCTAATTTACTCTTGACCTGCCTTAGAAATAATAATAGCTCAATTCTAAAACATAACGAAACTCGATCAACACTCATTTCGAGTGACCCAAATCACGAGATCACATTGTCTCAATACCTATTGCAAAAACTCGATCTTTAGCCACACAACAGACCCAAAATCCTTAGACACCTCCCACTATGTCCTTCCTCATCCTTCGCTACCCAAATGCTACCTCATATCAAAACCCATCTCTGTAGCACTTGAACTAATAAATAGCTACCAAATCTAAACCTCCTAGAAGATCATCTTTCTCGAGCCATCAATATTAGAAACACCAGATTCGATTCCGAAACCGCTACACACCGCTATCTCTGACAATCGCTTCTTAGGCACCATTTCACAACACCCTGCCCCGAAGGCAAATCAAAGAAGACCATAACACTGGCGGACCTTAATGTGTTCAAACAAGGACGACGACACTACCTCACAAATGAAAATTCCACCTCGCTTGAAAATATCAAGTCTCGTTACTCCACTACCCAAAGCCTGAACATCCATAGTTCAATTGCCTTTCCTCCACTGGATTTAAATGTTGAACCTCTAAATCGTGCACTGAAAAATCATCCTTTCAAGTCATTCACTGCCGTGACACATAAAAAGCACCCTACCATTACACCAACATTGTGCGATAACACCGCATAAACCTCATAATAATCCATCCACAGCCTCAAAACCGTAGGAAATACAGATACTGCGCTGAAACGACAGAACGCCCTTCCGTAAGGTAACGATAATAGCCCACTCGAATATGCAGGGAAAAGCATATTTGCGGTACCATTTACAACTCCTTAATGCCCAATTGATAACAAGTGCCCCACGTTGCATAAGATTGAATGGGAAAAAATGAAGGCGTAAGCTTTAATAGAATCAAATCACACGATGAGGAATCAAGAAGGGAAGTGCTCCTAATAGGCCCGTAACTTCCCGAAGATAAGTACAGATGTCTTCGTACCGATCCGCAGAACTCTACTAGACTTGCTCATGACTCGTGAGACCTAAGTAAACCTAACACTCTAATACCAAGCTGTCACGAACCAAAACCCACTATAGTCGTGATGGCTCCTAACATCGCCGTTAGGCAAGCCAACTGTGAACTATCAGCTTAATTGTTCATTTTATTATTTTTAAAATCATAAGCCTTATTAAGTAAAGGATTTGATGCATTTAAAAATCATGAATACTTAAAATATTAGTAAGATATAAAATAAAAGATGACAATATCAAGATGAACCATAACAATCACTAGAGTATCCGCAAAACCCGGTGTCACAAGTGCATGAACATTTACTAATGAGTACAATAAAAATACAACATTTGTCTAGAATGTAAACAAGACATGATAAAATCCTGGAATACAGCTCATATAAAGTCTCCTCAACAGATGTGCCTACGCGCCAAGATGATCGCCGCATGAACCTATCAGATCCTGCACATTTAGTGCGTAAGTGCAGCATGAGTACGTAAATCAATGCGTTCCAGTAAGTATCTAGCCTAACCCCGAAGAAGTAGTGACGAGGGGTCGACATCGACACTTACTAGTGGTCCAATAAATCAATATGGTAAATCATAAACAGATAAGAAGCACAACAATAGTAGTGAGGTAAATCTGTAACTAACACAATCTCCAAAAATTTCTTTAAACGATATCAATTTGTCATCTCGTATTCTATCTCAACACTAAAAAAATATCCAGTGCCAATATCAAATAAATAAGAAATACCATATGAAATGCAAGGCCTCAGTGAAAGAAAAAATCTCGTGAATATTAGGACTGCTAGCGATATAACAACGATTATGCCGAGGTCGTATGACCAGATCTCAAAAAGAATATGATATTGCTGAGGCGATCGGCCCAATCCCATCATAACGTGTACACTGCCGAGGGTCAAGGTGTACACTGCCGAGGGTCAAGCGGCACGAATCATAGATGTATCTATATACTGCAGAGGCGAACAGCCCGCTCCCATGAGAGTGTGGTATATAATCCTGCCGAGGCGTTCGGTCCGCTCCACAAGAAAGGAAAGGAATTATCGAATTACGAGACACTAGCTTACGATACAATATATGAACACAAGATGAGTATAACCTTTACTGTTTTCCAAATAACTTGCCAAGAACTCAAGGTAATAAGGCTCGGCAAAATAAATAAATAAATATATATATATATATATATATATATATATATATATATATATATTTACCTCGCTCCGGAGTTCCATAATCGGCTCCAACGCCACTCTAACACTCAACTCCAAGCCAAACGTTTCAAAACTAGTCAAACAAGCTTCGCCGAACGTGTCCAAACCCTTTCTTTCAACTTTCCAATTTCCAAGCTTCGTCGAACGCGTCCGAATTATACTTAAACATCCCGGAATGACGCCAAATTTTGCGTGCAAGTCACAAATCACAATACGAACCTTTTCCAAGGCTTGGAACCTAAATGAACATCGATAACACCAAAGTCCTCTTTAAACCAAACTTATGAAATTTTAGAACTTCCGGACCACCCGATACTCAATCCGAACATACGCCCAAGTCCGAAATCATCATATGAACATGTTGGAACCTTCAAATCCCGATTCCGAGGTCGTTTACTCAAAATTCAAACCTTAGTTAACCCTTCCAACTTAAATCATACGAATTTAGAATTTTCTTTCCAAATCAACTCGGAACTTCCCAAAATTCAATTCCGACTACAAGTCATAATACCTGAAGTGAAGCTACTCAAGGCCTCAAACCGTTGATCGATGCGCTAGAGCTCAAAATGACCGGTCGGATCGTTACAACATAATATATAT
>MCJB01012529.1:0-92104 GCA_002018475.1 Nicotiana obtusifolia
GCGCGCACAGACCCTGCTTCTCAAGACAAGATTGCTGCCACTGGACTTAGTATTTCTACATCATAGAAGACTAAGTTCCTTTCATTGTAAATATAGAATAGTTTACCTGTTTTATATTCATTATGCTCCTTGAGCTCACTTTAGGTCTACTCATATAATTTTGGTTTTTTTATTTTAAGCATTATTAGGGGGGTATCAGCATTCAAACATTTTCAGCAAGCATTCAAATTCTCTGTACTGGTGTCTCACCCCCTCAACACCGCATTAGCTTTGTAATAGCTTTCATCATCAATACAATCATCATCAAAAATCCAACCAAAGCTTCCGCTGCTCTCAATTCTCTTGTTGCCTACGATATTGGTTTTCCCGCACGGCACTGACAATCTAGTCTAGCGTGCGGAGGGGACCTCAGTTGGCGGACGACAATCGTACTGACATCGATTGCCTAGCCTTACGTTGCCCTTCCAAAGATCATCAGGAAGGCGCCGCGTAACATTATACATGTATTCATGTTCTTATATATGTATAGTTTTTTATATATATAAATATATATATATATATAATGTATTGTATATATATAAATAAAACTGTATAATATATATATATAAATAAATATATATAACTATGTATATATATATATATAGTTATATATATATAGTTATATATATATATTTATATATACATATATATATATAACTATATATATATATATATATATAAAACTATATATATATATATATATATATATATTAGTAATATATTTATACACTTTGGTAAAATATTAACAACAAAGCGACCAACTTTGGTCGCGAATATATATACCTTTCTTTTAGCGACCAAAGTTGGTCCCCGATTTATTTTATTTTCCAGATAAGCGACCAACTTTGGTCGCTTATGGCACCATAAAATTTCCTCCAAGAAGCGCCCAAAGCTGGTCGCTAAACGAAATTCTGATTTAATTTAATATTCATGGAAGCGACCAACTTTGGTCGATTATGTCACCAAAAAATTCCTTCCACTAAGCGACCAAAGTTGGTCGCTAATTTAATTTCTGATTTAATTTAATATTCAAGAAAAGCGACCAACTTTGGTCGCTTATTTCCCCAGAAAATTTTCCTTCCTTATGCGACCAATTTTGGTAGCTAATATTGAACGTGGGTCCAGTTTAGCGACCAAAGTTGGTCGCTATTTTTGAATTTTCTTTGACCGAATTTGTTTGACCAGTCCGGTCAAAATGTTGAACACATTAGCGACCACTGGGCGACCAATATTGGTCGCTATTTTATTTAAGTTTTTTTTTCATTTTTTTCGTCTACGTTAGCGACCAAAGTTGGTCGCTTTTTTTGGCAGACCAACTTTGGTCGCTAGTGTTTGGTCCCTAAATGCCTGATTTCTAGTATTGGACATTCATATTTTCTAGCTGAACAATATTTTGACTTAAAATCAAAAACCTAAAAAGAAGATAGAAGAGAAATTGTGACTTCCGAATTACATGGTAAACTTTATAACATACTTTTACATATATATCACTCTTCGATTCATAGTTAATATTATAGACAATTATACTAAAGATGTGAGGAAACCACATCAATATCCAGTAGCTGCTAATTTCCATTTCCCTGTGCAATTTTCTTGTGTCACATTTTGTGTTATTCTATACTCGCTACTTGGTGTGTCCCAAAGAAATTATCTTATCTAACTTCTCAAAATAACACATACAACTTTAGTTGCATTTAATTTGTATTCAACACTTGTTTCCGACCTGTTTTGAAAGAGTTAGGAGAGGGCTATTTTTTTGGGACAAACTGGGAGATTAATTATTCTCTTGGGATTATCTGATGTATTGACCTTTTTACTTCCAGAATGCTTGCTTTCCTTCCATATATATTCTCATTTACCTGGGGAAAAAAAGAATATGAATGAGTTATTTCACTGTAATAACATTTTAAATTAAACTGATAATGCTCAAAACTTTATATTATCAATGTATTTACATAAGTTAATTCCATTAGAAAAATGTCATATATGTATGTATTTTCGTTTTTGTCAAAAATATAAAGTCATCCTAGAATTAATGTAATTTTGCCATACCTTAGCTCTTAACTCAGCCAAGAAGACGCCATTATTAAGAGAGGATTGAATGGCTACAACTTCCACTTTGAGTTCCCTTAGCATCTGCATCACGTCTAACAGCAACCCCTCTTTGTACGGACACCGGAGCTTGACCAATGCATCACTTTCGATAATTGATACTTCTACTTGCACAACCTCCTCATCCTCCGTTGTTGATAGCGGAGACGCCGTCATCTTTGCCTGCCCTCCACCAATATTTCCGGCCTCCACCGTATTCATTCTCTTCTTACCCATCCCTCGCAACACCTTCACTGTAGCTGTGCCACTTTTTAGGTCTTTTGTCACGTCCAAAATTTAAAGTTAGTAAGTTTAACTAGTAGGATCTATTATATGTATATGATTTTGCTAATTTACATGATTTTGGCTAGCATAATTTTAATTTTAGTTTTCAAACATAACTTTGCTAGCACATTAAAATATTTTGTACATTTTTTGTATTACACCCTCCATGTTCTCTTTATTTGGTTCTCCCTTTTATCGGTACTCTTGATAGACCTTTTCAAAATGATTTGTTTAGCTTCAACATTTGCGACTTGCAATTCACATGTCAAACAAAAAATGCTCTCAAATAACTTAGGGAGGCATCTCACCGAAAGTTAGAAAGGGTCAAAGATGAAAATACATTTTTACTATGCTGGTGGGCTAATTTTTAGGAACTAACAAATGGGGTAATGCTAACTTACTACAATTACCTACTAGATTAGCATAACTTATATATTCTCCTCTCGTTTCACTTTATGTGGTAAGGTTCAAATTACAAGGGCCAAAGTAAATAATTTTCAATATGAATTCTATAGAATCTTCAAGGTTTTAAAATAATATTAACATAATTTTGAAAATTACATTAAATTTACTATAGTAAGTCATAATAGTTAATATATGTTTAAATATTTAAAAAAGCATGGTCAAAGAAAATTTCTTTTAACTTCCCAAATATTAACGTCGCCTCATAATAAATTGAATCTATATACTCCACTATACATGTGAAATTTAACGTGTAAATGTACCTGCATCTTTGGACTGCTCCGTGTGAGTGTGACGAGCACGAGCTTCAAGATCCTGAACTTTCTTATGTAACTGCTTGACATACTCTATGGTGTCACCCAAAATGGAGGCTTTATCCATTTTCGTAACAAAAGGTACAAGTGACCTTAAAATGATAAAACGCTCATTTAGCTTTTCTCTACGACGTCGTTCTGCAAGTACATGGTTTCCACTGGGCTCCTCTTGCGTTATACTACAGCCTTTGCGGAAGCGAGATGCGGTGGAGGAATCGACGGTGGCGGCGTCACGTGATTTCGGAGAAGCTTCGGATTGATATTTAGTGTGAAGAAATGGGACAGTGAAGAGTATGCTTTTGAGCAGCCACTGGGAGGAGGGGGAGGCGCCGCCACCGTCGAGAAGTGAGTCGTGGTGACGGCGGCGGCAGTGGGCGGGATTCGGGCTGCAGGCGACGGTGGTGCTAGGGCACAATGTGAAGGCAGATTGGGCTGAGTCATGAGAAATGCAGCCTATTGTGGTGGACGAAAATTTGGAGCTTCGGTTGGAGAGGTGTTCGAGAATGGTTGACACTGTTTGAGAATAGTGCGTGTCTTCTTGTGATAATTCATCATAACTAGAGCCACCTGCACCTGCAAATTAATACTCCTATTAATGAACTACGTATAATATGTTTTAGTAATAAGTAAGAAAATGTACACTATTAATATAAATAAAGCTAGATTTAATTTTAATAAGTTACAGTACTGCTAGGAATTGTTTGGTTAGTGTAAAATCCACCCTTATTACGATGATGTCTGTTAGTTTTTCCATAAGTTCTGAAAAACATTATGTACTATGCAAACTAAAATGTAGAATAAGTCAAGTTTAATTTTGATTCATGTATTTCTAATGCACATGACACATTCTTATTCAAATTTAGCCCATATGAAACGATATATAGATTTTTGTATAACTTATGCATGTACTTTGTAATTTGAATAAGAAAAGAAATACACCAAAAAGTGAATAACTTATAACAAATCCTATGTGGCAAAGATAAAGGCAACCGAACAATATAGTCTCGATGTTCCAATTTATGTAATATATATATATATATATATATATATATTACTCCTGTTTTTTAATGTGTTCTATAAAAGAATGATACATATGATATTTAAAATAATTTAACTTTAAACTTCTTATTTTATTTTTTATGAAATAATTTATAGTCATACAAAACTAACTATCGTTTGTATTAGATCACATGTTTCAAAAGTCTTTATTGCTTTCTTTTTTAAACCTCATACACAATCCAAATTACGTAACATTACATCAACAGGGACAGATGAAGTATAATAACTGTTGAGTTCTATACATGTATAATAACTCTTGACGTATCTTACCCAAAGGCCTTAAGGGTTATTTGGTTTGTGAACAAGTTAATTAGAGATTATAATATAGGAATTTGGGTAATAGTGGGATTATTTAGAGGATATATTTTTATTGGTCAATATATGATTCATTGGACTAAAAATATAATATACGTGATATAATATACAACATATGTTTGGTTTTACGATAGATAAACATGGAAAACTTTTATTTTCAACTATAAACTTAGCTTTCTTAAGGGATCGAAGAGCTTTGGGAGAAGAACAAAGATTTCCATTTATTATTTTATCTAGTGACTGATAACAACATAATTATCCGACATGAGTTTGGCATAAAAAATATTAAAATTGCGGTATAAACAATTCTAAAATTACTAACGAAATTAAAAATCTACCTAGCACGGGATACAATAATATTTCTATATTCTATCCCGAAATTACTATTCCTTACTAATAAACCCTTAAAATTAACTTTGTTGTGAATTTGTCAAGAGACATTTGACTTCACTCTAATTAAGTCAAAATGTTTTTATTTTCAATGGAGATATTTAAAATTTTATGGATAACTTTTGTACTTGCCCAAAGTAGCAAACTGAATTAGATAAAGCGTCTCAAGGGTCTGCTGAGTGGGGAAGTAATAGTAGGAATGCATAAAATATGCAGACAACATGGACTTGTGGTAAAGGATAATTGGACATAAGTAAGAAAATATCACCAGCACAAACCTCAGGTACCCTTATGCTTATTGGCAGAGTACATGGACCTCAATTTTACCTCAATTTACTCCCACCTCTGAGACAGGAAAATATGACCTACCCCTTTAAGAGAAACTGCCAAAATTGAATCTTCAACTTTCACACGGAAAAAAGACTTTTTTCTTCTTCTTGGAATTACTAAATAGTAGTATAATATAAGCTCAAATACATATAAAATTCCATAAGATAGTGTGTAATGTGTAAGTATTTTTATTTTAAAACACAAAAGATGTATGAACAATTAAATCATATTTTAGGAGTGTTTAGTGTAATTTACTCTAATATTACTCCCTCAAGTTTTATGACACCATTCTTTATTAGTCCATTCAAAAATAAAATGATAAATGTTTATGTTTGAAAATAATTTAACTTTAAACTCTAATATCACTCTTAATTAGAAGTTTTCATAATATGTAAATGTAATAATATATTTAAGAGTACCTATTTTTAAAGTCGTATAGCCATACAATATCACTTCATACGTTTAATAGATTAGTTATAAGAGTTTATATCGTAGCGTATGGGAAAGAGTAATATGATAACTGAGTACCTGGTAAATGTTGAAGGTCTTGGAAGTGAGCCCAGCTAATGGCAGTATCGGCTTTGAAAGAGTCAGCTTGACGCTGGTAGTCAACCGTGTTTCCAGCGCCAACCAAATGAAAATCAGAGTCCATATTATTCGAGCCATCATCGGGCGAGCCAAGCCCTATAGCCTCAGACATATCAAGCTGCATGAGTTCACTAGCCTCAGCCGCGCCATCGACCTCACTTTGAATTGCTATACTATCCGAATCCAACTCGGCTAAGTCGTCTTCTTCCTCCTCCTCCTCCTCATCTTCTTCTCCGGCATCTCCGTCATCTTGCAGTGCAACATCGGCATTACCAGATGGCGGAATATTGCCGGAGTAAAACTGTGGCTCGGAAAAGGTGGTGGAATTGGAAGTGGAGTGCTCAGATAAGGCTGGCTTTGGTGGCTGAAGTTGTTGTTGCTCAGCGAAAAAGCTCTTTACATGGTTTATGAATCCAATGTCTTCTTGAACCTATATATATATATATATATTGTTCATCACGTCATGGATACGTACAGAATTTCACAGGTTAAACTTCATTGATATGGACCTAAATTCTTAACATTAAATTACTGCAAATTTTATTAACGTAAATATATTGAGCTTTTGTTTTCTGTTTTACCCTTTCTGTAGTTCCCAGTTCCAGTACACCATCCAAGAGAGGAATACAGACGACCGTCTGCATACATTGTGAACAATGATAAAGTTTTAGTTAGGACAAATAAAATACCGAGTATTTCTCTTTTTGGGAAATGAAGTATTCCCTTCCGTTCTTTTTTACTTGTCCAGTTTGTATTTTGTAATCCCTTTAAAAAAATATTAATGAAGTGTTTATTTTACTAAATTATCTTTATTAATGGTACTTTAAAAATCTAAATTTGATTACCAATACACCAGTTAGTTTGGAAAATGGTTATTTAATGATAAAGGTAAAATTAGAAGGAAAAGAATTAATTATTATTGATTTACGAAAGTGAATAAGTAAATGGAAAACACGTATTATTAATATACGGAATAAGTAAAAAAAGGAAAGGAGTGAGAGTAGTTTCCAGAAACCGTTGAACAAAAATTCGAAAGCTAAACATTAAATTAATATGTGAAAGGGTCTGTTATTACCTGTATGCGGGCACTCTAGTAGGCATGTCAGTTGCCGTCAACAAACAACAAGAAAATAACCAGTTAATTAAATTTGTGGAAGAGAGAAAAATAACAGTTTATCTTGAGGCACAGTTCCTAAAGTAATTAATTTAAGCTGTAAGTTCTAAAAGATAAGAAGCAACGTCAATTAATTTAGCATCAAATATGCTATATATTGAATACTGACGGGTCAAAGTTTAAGATGGTTGTATATACCTTGGCAAGAATAGCTCTACAAAAGACTTTGCTATCAACCTCGTTTGCGCCCATAATCCATATGTGATGTTTCTTTGAATAAGCCTTGCCAGGTAATCTTTTTTTTTTTTTTTTCCAATGAAAATATTGGTCAGAGGTAATGTTTGAAGTTAGGTACTCATGTATACAACAACAAGTACATGCAAAACTGTGCTTATGCATGTGGAGAAAAGGGAATCGTATTTGAGGAACATACACCTACTATATTTACTACACCAAAATGCTGATCCTTAATTACACCAAAAGTTCGATGACATGACAGTATGTGAATGTATGTCCTAGACAGTTACTAGCCATCACTTCTTCGAATGAGAATTACTGTCCCGCGGTGCTAACAAGCAGCAAATTTCTCTTCTGAACATAAAATTTAAGAAAGAAATAAATATGTTAAAATATAAATGATTTTAAGATTATATTGTTTACACTGGTGATCTTAACTCAATCAGTTAGGTGATTGTAGAAATTTGTTATAAAAAATTCAAGTTAAATAGTTTTTTTTAAAAATTTAGAAATCGTTCATCTTAACAAACTAAAAAAATGATCATATAAACTAGAATGGAGGGAGTAACAAGGTACTTAACATTATAAATCAAGCCAGCATACTCTAGAAATAAAATAGAAAAAAATTCTGAATCTGCCTCTAACTGCGCTTCAACTCTTTCTTTTTGTTTCTTTTATTTTTTTTTCCTCCATAATTTCTTTTGGAGATTATTTTGGTGGGGCTGGGACGCAATAATAATAATGCCAGGACAAACATACATTATAATATTCTGTCCTACTATATGCGTATTGCAAAAGACAATGTTAAACAAAGAAGAAAAGAAGACACAATTAAACAATGATTTCTTATAGACTTCAATACTAACATTTTTTTTTTTAATCAGTTCCCAGTATTTGTAAACGCGGTAAACAACCCATTAATACGGCAAAATGAATTATTCCCTCAACAAGGAAGAAGAGCAAGCATTAAATATATGGTTTAATCTTTAGCAGACAGACTTGCAAGAGTTTCTATCAATATATGGTTTCTCATTAATCTATTACTTAGGGAAGTCACAGTTGAACTTGCTTCTTCTGTGTATTCTCGCTTTTATTTCGATGTAACAACCCTCATACTCTCTCCAATTAATTACTACTTTGTTTGGTGAATATTGGATATCGTGTGCTCACTCTACTAAAAATTAATTAAGGTCTACTAACGCTAGGAAGTTGGATCACTGAATTGATTATGGTTGTTATACTAATTCTTTGTCGGGATGAAAATAGAGAGTAGTTGGCAATTTGGAAGAAGAAGATTATAATTTATCCCATAAAATTCTTTTGAGTATAACCTTTTTACATTATCAAATCACTAAAAAGAATAAGAGTTTAGTCTTGTTTACTTGTAGGGTATAGATTTTTTGCACTATTTCTTAGATTAAGTTGACCTACGATACCTTTTGATTTTGCATAATATATAATCCTAATAAAATAACTCAAAAAATAAAGTAAGAATTATTATAACCAGCTTAATTGCACTGCAAACTTTTGTTTTCATATTAGTATATCTAACTTAAATCGAAAAAGTAACTACTGATAAGATAAACGTTTATAATAAATAGGTTTAGTAACATAAAAAATAAGATAGGTAAACAGTACAAGAGGATAAGTATATCCTAGTAATTATTTTACAAAGAATGATATGGTAGCTGAGGAACTTACCCGATGCCAGGAGGAAAAGAGAAAGAAACACACATGAGATAAAACCACTCGGATTCCGTCAAGTCCTCCGGTGACAAAGCTGCCGACGGCCTTCTCGCCGGCTGATTTGACTCGCCGGCGGAAAGTGATTCGTAAAGTTCTCTAAGCTGTTGGCTTCTGTGAAGAGAGGCTTCCTCAGCGCTAACTTCCACTGGCTGCACTGTCTTTCTAGTCTTTATAGCCCCATTGTAATATCCATCTCTCCACACTAGCACCCTATGAAACAGTAAAATACATTTCCATATAATATATATTAAGTACTTATCATATTTTGAATTTGAAAGTGCAACAAAAATTTAGACAAGGGAAATAATCTGTATTCAATGATAGTGGCCGATTCCGCCTTGAGTTCTCGAGTTCGCAAAATTCAGAGTTAGATATACATTTTATCACAGTCAACTGTCCTACCTTAAAAATGTCTAAATTCTAACTACTCCTTTTTGTTCAATAAGATGATTATTCTTGATATGAAAGAAAGACATACCCTTGTAAGGACTTAATTTAATTTCCACCAATAAATTGAAATAAAAAGTGCGATACAAGCTGTTAGACAAGAGGAAGATCTTTTTATTCAATGACAGTGGCGGATTCAATCATGAATACAGTAGAACTTAGGTAAAAAATAAATATAAATAGAATTACATATATCTTTCAAAATTCAGTATTCAACTCAGTATTTTCGATATAATCCGCCACCATTCAACGAAATGATTGGGAAGAAAAACATACCCTTGTTGGGGACATAATCGCCAGAAAAGAGTATATGTCCATTGAACCGATTGCACGGCCTTCTGCAACATGGTTTGTATCTCCGTCATTGTATTGTATATATTGCTATCCAGAACTGCAGAATATGCAAAGGCGAGGTATACCTTAGACAACAAAAAATAGCTAAGAAGAAATGATTACTTGTTTGAAGAGGAGTTAGGGTTTGACGGTGGTTGATTTTGACTGGTTGGTGACTACCAGATGGTTAAGGCCTTGAAGTTTTGTAATTAAGCATATATTGCTATTTATTTGATTTTGTAACCATTGTAAGCTACGTTTTCTAGCGAGTCAGATTTAGTAAGAAACGAGACGATAGGGTAGGAAGAATGACTGGGCGTTGGATTTTGAAGTGGTCCATTTGTTATTATACTAATATTAGAATGATATTAAACTACAAATGCTTTAATTTACCCTAAGTTGCTTACAATATATGGCCTGTGTCAACATCTGCGCTTGGAAACTCACTTAATGTGAAGAGTAAACTTTCCTAAATCATTATACTTTCTTTTAAAAGGAATGAAGGACGGAACTCAGAGCATTTTTTTATTTTCATTTTTAATTTGGCCATCAGTTCTTTTTTAAAATAAAAGTAAAATTAATTAGAGACTACATAAAAGTGCACTAGAAATATAGTAAAATAATTTATAACTAAAAATATTTAAACATTTATAGTCAAAGAAGCAGTTTCATTGTTTGATTCCACAAAATCGTAAAATGGTTTATATTTGCCTTCCGTCCATCTTTTGGTTGCATACAACGTTACGTTATCTTTCTATTTATAAATACCTTCCAACTAACGGAATATTGTGTGTTTCCTTTTTTAATATGCTGACATCATTTCATTGGGACACGTGGCACCTTAGTCCAGATTGTGTGTGAGGTTATTTTTAACCTTTTTTTGTTTAATTTATCACTTCATACCTAAATCTGAGGTGGGTAAAATTCAATCAGGAGGAGTGTCATGTGTTCTATTGAAATGATGCCAGCACATTAAAAAGTGGACCACATAATATTTTGTTAGTCGCAAAGGTATTTATAGACCGAAAATAACGTTGTATATCAAAAGATAGACGGAAGATAAATATAAACTATTTACCAGATGATAGTATTATTTTTAGCCCTTTTCCGTCTAATTTATCATTTTTTACCCAAGAGTCATACTCATCGCTCTGAAAGGTGCAAGGAATGTGTTTTTTCCCATGGTGGGTTCCAAAGTATCTTGGTGTAAGACTTTGGATGAGTACTAGATTTAGGTGCTTCATTATAAAGAGGTTAAGATTTTCAATTTTTTTCTGCTAAAATGAGAAAGAATAGTAAAAAGTAAAATAGCCAGGAGAACAATTCGTCACCTACTAAGTTGATATATTTTTTTTCAGCTATTATTCCTCAAGAAACATATCTATTGTGTTTAAATAGTGACTCATACTTTAATGATGTCAATTGGTTTTATAGTCTTTTATATATTTATTTTTAGTTTTATGTCTTTTTTAAAAAAAATCGTTATTTTTACACATAAGAGATATGAAAATAACATACAAGAGATCTGAAAAGGTCATTTTTTTTCTATTCAATTTATAAGGGGCTATAGGAGACCATTTCTTCTAGTCCGAACGACACCAATCAGATTGTAAATATGTCAATGATACTAAGGCTCAAGTTTTCTTTCAACAATCTTAAGTTTTTTTCTTAACAAAAATGGCGGGAAAAAAATTTCCACGATATGAATAGGGAAAAAAAGGATTAGATTCTCATCTTGTGGACTTAACCATCTACCCATTATGGAATATGGACATTAAACTGTTTTATTGGGCCTTGGATCGGACTAAGATGGTGACGGATCATAATACTGGACCTAGTTCTATGTTGGGTTTAAAACTGATCTGATAAGAGAAACTCCAGCCCAATTATAAATTTTCGTATGAATTTTAGTAGTGTATTGATAAAAATGTGCTTGACCCGTAGCAAGCACAGAAGTCAATGTCGCTGGTTGGTCTAAAGTAGTGTCAGGACTCAAAGGGACCCGTTGAGCGGCAATCCTAAGATATAAGCCATCACCCATTAAATACGATCGACGATTATGATTTTATTTTCTTAATTATACTTTTGGATCGTGTTGAAGTTTAGCCCTATTAGCAGACTATAGACTTTAGAGTGAAAAAATCACGTTTTAGATATAAGATTTAAAGTCCCAAGTTCATGGTACAGATAAATTAACTATCTGTACAGGCAGGATGTGTTGATGATGTTGTAAGATGTTAATATGATTTTTTTACTTTTTACCGTTTTTTCAAAACAACAGAACTTGTGAAACTGGCTATTTATCATACGCAGAATTAAAATTTTTAACTTTATGAACTCTGGAGTTTAATACGATTTTAGGTGCAAATAACTGAGTTTTAATTTTAATATGTGGACGTGTTTAATTAATTTTTTTAATACAAATATATTTTTTAAACAAACATAATGGATTTGACTGAACCCTTATCCGTGCTTCTACCTTCACCGCGGGCTATTAGATGGCGCTTGTTTTATAGTTGATAAAAAAGGATATTGTTTACACAAATAGTCAAACAAATTTATTATTTACTTTTTCTAGTCGATATAGATAGATTATGTATTAATTATATACAATTGTATATACATAAATATAAATTATACCAATATTATATATCAGCCAACAATTTTTAATTTAAGCAGTTGAGTTGATGACTATTTAGGTTAATTTTCTAAATATTGAGTTCACATTTTCTTTGAATAAACACCTAGCAACCTACTTATTAGATAAGTGGAGAATGAGTGGAAGGCTCCTTTATAGACATTGAATATGAACTCAATAAGTACGGTCTGAATTGAGTTGCAAATAAGACAAGTTCACTTATATCTAAATGTGCAACATCCTCGCTTGTCACAAAAGCAAGTAGTGGAAACAAAAACCTAACTTAATTCCTTGAAATAGACCATTTTTATTACTATATTTCCAATTAGTGACACACATTTTTCTTGGTAAGTACAGTATAGATTATGGATGACTCTCCACTTATACCATGCGATATTATTTTATTTCTTTGGTTCTAAGTCTACAAGTTAACTAAGATATTCACCCGGTCCTTTTTCTTTCTTTCCTTTTACTGTTGCTAATGAAAATAGAGGTTGGGATATTATTGAATTCTGAAATTGTAACAGTACAAAATATGCTACTATATTATTTCCAGTTCGATATATATATATATATATATATGAAGGACCTGAAAATTAGGATTTAAAATGGGAATCAAGCCTGGAAATTAGCACAGGGACTATAGTGGTGGTTACCAAAAGCGAATTCGGAATTTAAACTCTGTGAGTTCAACTTTTAAGTTCTTTAGTTTGCTTTCATTATATTTTTAAAGTTATGTGTTTATATTTGCAATTTGTAGTAATTTTAATAAATTTTTTCCCATAAATTTATACTCTGCGTTAAAAGTACTGGGTTCAGATAAACCCGCAACCTCAACATTGGATTCGTCCCTGGTTGCTACTGCTCAATGTGGGAGATGAAGAAGATATACAGCCATATTTGACTAAATTTAAAGATGACATCAAACAACTGCAGAGGTGGTTTCTAGCAACAAAAGAAAAAGGGTGGTTTCTACTTTCTACCAGAAATTTACATTGTACGGTTGCTTTCTCAGTTGCACGGACACCTTTTCCTCAATCCTTGCACTTCTTCCACGCCATAAATCTCTTTATGCTTCAATGACGTTTCCACTGGTTTCCAGTTTGCTACTTCTATTCTTCTTCACATTAATAAATTTGAATTTTGGAAAGACAAGACCAATTCGACTACGTATGATTCCACTATTACAGTATTTTAAAGAAAATTTAGTCTTTTTTTAATATTTTATGTACGGAGTCCTTGAAACATAAGGTTCCATTAATGCACTTTTTGGTCCAGGCACTAAGTGCGGCCATCTGAGAGTGCGGTATCTTTTCGAGAAGTAATTCTTGAAAAACTTTTTAAAAATTTTGTATGATGAAAGAAAATTTATTAAAGAGTTTCTCTTATTTCGCTTGCAAAATTATCTTAAACAAGAATTCTGCACTTTAATATGCCTAAATTTAGACCAAAACAGACTTAACGCTCCATATTTAAGTTGAAAGCACTTAACGTAAAGTAAATGAACTGTTTTGCATTTGTCATACAAAAAAATACATGCTAATGTTCCAATGTTCCTAGAGATTTTTGCTTTCATTGGAATTTGGACCTGTGAATGTAGAGATGTAATTTGGACCTATGAATGTAGAAATGTAGAGCAATTTAAAGAGATGATCTTAGGCATAATCAGTATAAGAACCTAAATAAAAATAGCTTTATACTTGAAAGATAGCTCATAAAGCAAAAAACACTTTTTTGGTTGGGGCCTTGAGGAGACAGTAATACATCTAAGGATATAACAACAACATAATCAGTATTATCTCACACTGTGAGGTCTGGGGAGTGTAGTGTGTATGCAGACGTTACTCCTATTTTGTAAGAATAGAAAAATTATTTCAAATAGACCTATAAGCACTGCGTTAATATATCTAAGGAATTATTTCATCAAATTACCTATGGGCGCAGACATATAGGTAATTCAGTCTTATGGTTTGAAAAGAATTCTCTACGATTATATTACGAAACAATTGAAGAGATATGGCGCATCTATTTTTTATACTAAAAGCTTCATTTATGAAATGCACCTTACTTCTAAAGTGGGATTATGGTCTCTCTTAGATTCCACCAGATGTATTATTAATGCCGATATTCAGGAGGAAGATTCTGACAACTTTACCTTAAGTAGAGTGTAAGAATCAACTCTTGAGCACATTCAAGATCTCTGTCAAAAATTACTTACTTTGAAAAGTGTTTTTTGAAAAAAATATTTTTGTAAAATAATAATTTGTGTTTGACCAATTTATTTGAGTAGTGCTTTTTGCAAGCTCATTGCGTATGATCAATCTTTTCAAAAAGTAATTTTAATTATCAAATTAAGAAAAAGGACAGTAAATATTCAGTTTGCAATTAGTATTATTTAAAGAAGAAAAATAATTTAAATATTTATTATAAAATAATCAATTAAAATATCAAATGTAAAGTAAAAATATAAATTAAAATTTCCAATCTATATAATATATAGTATTCTAAAGCAACAACATTGATTATTGGGTATTACTTATTGTTTACATGATAATTTAAATATATTAAATTAAAATCTACTCTTAAGAATAGGAGAAAAAATATAAAAATATGGTTAAAATAAAAAAAGAAGAAGAAATGTATAGTATAAATTTAAATAAAAGAAAAAGAAAAAGAAAAATATTAAATTAACGAGGGATAATTTGAAAAACATAAATTTATTGTAAGGTTATTTTTATGTTGAATACATTGATTTTCTGTTTTTACTTTGCTTCTTGGAAGAAGTTAGAATTTATAGCTTCTCCCCAAAAGTAAAAAAATGATTTTGCTGTTGGTCAAAAGTACTTTTTTATCGTGGTCAAACAAGTTAATTTTTCCAAAATATACTTTTTTTATCAAAAAAAATACTTTTGACCTCTCAAATGTCGGTGAAACAAGTTCTTAATCTTTCTCCAGATTAACAAATACTTTTTCTGGAAGATATAACACAGACGCAAGGGGCGCAGCTACTTGGTCACAAGACTTCAACTTAATCAATGTCTGCCGTCAAAAAATTATATACTGCAGAAAGAGGATAAAAATAGAAATACTTTATATATAAATAAGAATTTTTCTAATATGGTAACACAAACGACTCAAATATTAGGTTCGATAGAAAATTTAAATATTCTTTAATTAAAATTTTTAACTCCGCGTATCATTGAGCACAGTACATAGAAAGAAGAGGGCATGTAATCCAAACTTTAGGGAGATAGTAATGTAAGATTTTCTTACATATATGGGTACCCAATAGGTTTAAGCCTATAGATAATATTTAATTACCGAGCAAATCTCGTCCGTCCGATCAGTTATTTGATGGACGTATCGAATTAAGTCAATTACTTTATAAATTGGTCCTTTTCCCACCCATTAGGGTTACCACCTTATTCTATTCTTCTTTTCCATCACTAAAGGCGGCGATAATGAAAGCTAGGACAAGGGGCGAGAAACCAATTTTCAATTAACGTTTCTGCTTCACGTTAATAGCTTCTGCTTCAGGTATGTTTTCTGTAACGGTTATACGTAATATTATCATGTTCAAGATCTTGGTATGAATGCTTACATATGGTATCATGAGCTTGGAAGTTGAACTGATAATCTTCGTGTATGAGAGCTTAGATGACTTAAGCTTTAACGTGATAACATCTATATTTGAATTTGATTACAGCAGTAATCTTAATCTAGTGTTACGTTTTGGAGGCTTAGATTTGTTTCTTAAACGCCATTTTGGATTCTGCCAAAGTAGGAGACGATATTATGTTATTGTTTTTAGAACATCTACATTAAAATAACTTTATAATGAAATCATGTGCAATTGAAACAAAGCAATGTTTAGGAATTAAGGGATTTTGGTGATAAAGCCATAGAGATGGCGTTCGTAGAAAGTTAATGTCGACTGCCTTCACTGTCTAATATTTTTGGCTATGTTTGATACTCTTAAGATTACTAATTCTTTTAAAATAAATAAATAACTATATTATCTATTTGAGCTAAAACATGCCAAATATGAAGATTAGGCTAACTACTTTTGTATGTGAGCCGCCTAAGGTCTTTAGGACTCAAGAAGATGATGCAGTCTAAGTCCGAAATATATAGGACCACTAATTTACAAATTTTGCATATGTTGCAGTAACAGTATGTAAACCCCACATATTGATTGTGATTTGGTGTCACGACCCAAAATTCATTAGTCATGATGGCTCCTAACTCAACCTGTTAAGTCAGCCAATTAACAGTTAATACAATTCTAATAACATAAAGGTGACCAACAAATGATATATCTGGATACCATACAATATCCCAACGACTGGTAGTACAAGTCATGAGCTGCTAAGGCTGGATTATTGCTAATACTGATATGAAATAAATACAACTTCTGTTTGAAACATACATAAACAGAATTCAACTCTAAAACTACCCAGGGACAAGTGGTAGCAACACCCGAAAGGCACGAACATCTTTAGAGTCAGCTCCCGTCATCAATCGCAGCTCCGCTCCAAGATCTGCACGAAAGGTGAAGAAGTATAGTATGAGTACAACCGACCCCATGTACTCAATAAGTATCTTGACTAACCTCGATGAAGTAGTGACAAGGCTTTTTAGTTAAAAGATACTCACTGATATAACCTGTGCAGTAGACTAGCAATAGAATAATACTAGAACATAACAGAAAAAGTACAAGAAACAAATATGCGAAGCAGTAAATGATTACTAGAAGAAATCACGATTAATATTCCTCAATATCACGACCAATCATTTCTTTAGAGCGATAACCAACAAGCCACGGTAGTAAATCTATAACTTCCATAGTGTGAGGAATGTACTCAAGATATCAAATCAAATGGCACGACAACACCCTTCGTGCATTTATCTCATCCTCACCAAAATACATATAACAGTACCAACCAAGTAAAGAAATGTCAAAAACAGTAATGACCAAGTGAGAAATACACAGGTAATAATAACGAACAAGGTAGTACATATGGACAATGGTAACAAACTAGGTAGGAGCATAGAAGTAATGACATCAGTTAAGAAGGAAGAACATAAATTTCACTAACTAACATGGTAGAGCGCCTAGATGAAGATATAACAAACAAGAGGGAAAGCATGGTCTTTATGAGCTAACAAATAAAAAGCATGAATAACTAACATGATAGAAGGCGTATACGAAAGTACAACAAATGAGAAACAACATGGATGTAGATATGACAACAAGAAGGAAGGCATGATGTTTGCAAGCTAAACAGATAGAAGGTATGGACGACACAACAATAGTTGAGATACACAACAAAGACAGAATGACAACGACAAGTCACGTAAAAAACACAGGTGTAACAATAACAACTCAAGGTAAAGGCATGAATGTATACACAAGGAAAAAATATCACAACATAATGCATGTCCATCGTCCTCGCCTGTACGGAATTATCCTTCATGCCATGAACACATGATAATATAAAAATATAATAATGTAAATAAAATGGCACGACATTACCCTTCGTGTTTTTACTCTCATCCTCACATGATAATGTAAATAAAAACATGATAATATAAATGAAATGGCACAGCATCACCATTCCTGATTTTACTCTCATCCTCACATGATAATGTAAATGAAATGGTATGGCATCACCCTTCGTGCTTTTACTCTCATCCTCACATGATAATGTAAATGAGATCATGATAATGTAAATGTAATGACATGGCATCGCCCTTCGTGCTTTTACTCTCATCCTCACATGAAAATATAAATAAAATGGCACGGCATCACCCTTCGTGCTTTATACTCTTCCTCACATAATAATATATATGCAATGGCACGACCTCACCCTTCATGCTTTACACTCTTTCTCACCAAGTATATGTATATCAATGACAAGCAAGGTAGGAAGCATAAATAACATCAAGGAGAGTGATTAAATGAATATTTCAAATGAACATCAATCATAACTTTCAAGTCAATAACAATTTAATAAACCTCAAGAACCTTATTGTTCAAGTATTTTAACAAGTCTCAAAAATGATGTTCAACTTAAGTATAGAATCTAATTCAAGAATAGCGGTTGTAACAATGTATTAGTGATTAAGCATAATGATGATTGAATTAAACACATCATTAAAAAGTTTCACAAAAATCCATCAAATTCTAATTAAGTTGTAATAAGCTAAATCTTGGTTTCTAGCATTTAATTTCCTATTCTTAGTAATCTAGAAGTCAAGTAATACATGAAATAAGGTCACGTAAGTCTACACGGCACAATTAACCGTGTCGAGCATGATTAACCCTGGCACATGCATATACGCTCGTCATCTCATATATGCATCACCCCTGCATGTAATAAATAATGGCAATTAGTAGGAAAAATTCTCCCAACAAAGTTAGGCAATACACTTACCTCAAACAAGCCCAACCGATACACTAGAAGCGCTATCCCGCTCAAATCATCCTCCGAACGGCTCAAAGCCACTCAAAATCATCAATTAATTCCATAGGAAGCAAACCCAATCGATAAAGGTCGAATCTTTATACAGTTACTCAAAGTCAACCAAAAGGTCAAACCCGAGCCCGCACCTCGAAACTCGACAAAACTCATAAAATTCGACAACCCATTCAATTACGTGTCCAACCATACTAATTTCACTCAAATTCGACTCTGAATCGGTGTTCAAAACTCAAAAATTTACTTTACGAAAGATTAGACAAAAACTCTCAATTTCTCTTTTGAAATCATGAATCAAATGCCAAAACACTTACCCTAATCCATGTGGTACAAATCACCTCCAAAATCATCCAAATCCGATCTCCATAGCTCAAAATATGATAAAATGTCCGAAATCTTTGAAATAGAGTACTTTATAACACTACCCTAGCAATACTCTTCGCAAACGCGGGAAGACCTTCGCGTTCGGGATGAACAAAATCACATTGACACAAAACGACCCTACGCATTCCGGCATAGTCCTCACGAACGCGATGCACAACAGAACCAAATCTTCACGAATGCGACTGCTTCTTTGCAAACGCGAACACATTTTCTCTAGCTCCTCAACTCTACTCTATGCGAACGCGACACTTCATCACGAACGTGCAACACAATCAGCTTGCTTTTCATGAACGCGTTCCATATATCACATCCGCGAAGAATAGATTCGCAGCAGACCAAAATATATTTCGTGATCGCGGCTGGACCTTTGCGATCGCGAAGAACACCAGAAGCAACAAGTAACAGCAAAAATCAGCAATAACAACATGGCGCAAAATAGTCCGAAACCCGTCCAAAACTCACCCGAGTCCCTCGGGACCTCGTTCGAACATACCAACTAGTCTCATAACATAACACAGACTTACTCGAGGCCTTAAATCATGCATAACAACATCAAAACCACGAATCGCATTTCAAATAGAACTTAATGAACTTTTGAACTTTCAAACTTCTAAAACCCGTGCCGAACTATATCAAATCAACTCGGAATGACCTCAAATTTTGCACACAAGTTCCAAATGACATAACGAACCTATTCCAACTATTGGAACCAAAATCCGAACCTGACATTATCAAAGTCAACTTCTGGCCAAACTTATGAACATTCTAAAACTCCAAATTGCCAACTTTCGCCAATTAACGCCAAAGCCTTCAAGAAGCACCCAAATGCAAATCCAGGCATACGCCCAAGTCCAAAATCACCATTCGGGCCTAATGAAACCATCAAACCTCCGATCCGGGGTCAAATACACAAAAGTCAAAATTAGTCAATTTTTCCAACTTAAAGCTTCTGCCATGAGAATCCCTTATCCGAATCAATCGCGAATCACCTGAAAACCAAAACCAACGATTCTCACAAGTCATAATACGTCATATGAAGCTACTAAAGACTTCAAAAAGCTGGAAAAAATACAAATACTCAAAACGACCGGTCAGGTCGTTACATCCTTCCCCACTTAAACATACGTTCGTCCTCGAACGTGCCAAGAGTCGTTATAATGTCATCAAATCATGGTATAACCTTACTATGCACATATCCGGGGGGTGAACCCACGTCGCCCCGCTTTATATAAGCCTTCCAACACAACATAACTAGAGATCCTTAGTTCAACCTTAGTCCGTAAATCTTAGAACCCAATTTCCAAAATCCGAAATTCATTACAAGACCCGAATCTCACATCTACACACTGTATAAGTTTGAACAGGTTGTGCTAAGCCATAACCATGACCTAAGATTTAATCACGTGATATACCACATCACTCAGATGCTCGCAACAATAACTGCTGACCACCATAGCTAGCCAAAAGCAAATCCGGTACTAGTAGTAAACCTCATATCAAATAAAACCTCGTTAAAAACCTTCGTACATTGCAGATGATGAAAGAAACATGCAGAATCTCTTAACCACTCATCTGATCAATAAGCCAAGAAGCTCACTCGTCTGAACAGGGTCATTGCCCAAATTCTTCGTGGAGATATGGTATTATTCCTCCAAACATTCTTTATCCCTATACGATAATGCAAATCTCAGGTCTAGAAATCTCATATCCACCAATACAAGCAGCCCAACCGACAAGTCACGCAAGATGCCATATGGAGCCTCACACAACGTGGTTCCTTTACCAAATAAGTAATAATTTAGACACGGTAGATCATAGTAAGAAAGTTAAATAAGAAGGCTACTAAGCAAGTTAAGCAGGCAGGGTAGTTTTAACTTTTTCCTATGAACTATTTTCAACAAAGTGAAGGCAAAATACACGAAATAAGCACAAGGAGTTACATCTCATCACATTACCGTTGCGGTGCACAACCCGATCCTATAATTTCAATCTATATAGGGGTACCCATCGAACCATAATGCTTGGCTCACTAATCACATGTGCTTCAACATTAAGCACGATAGAGTGCACAAAATATAATTGTGGGAAGATGATTAGGCACAAATAATATTGAAAAAGACAGGCACAACTATGGTGTAATAAGCAAGTCAATATCACGAGGGCCATCTCGCCCATACGCCATAAGGCCACAACGGAATTACAATGTGTGTGCGAAAAATCATATAACCTTCACCACCCGTCATATCATAAGAGAGAAATACATAACATAGACTAAGGCGCAAAGAACATCAATTCCGCCTGATGATATACCTGTGGTAATAGCTGCATAAGAGCAAGCAAATCCGATCCGATCCGATACGGAATACATATTCTCATTGGGCTCACAAATAATCCCCAAACCAAATTCTAATCATCCCCAAACAGGTAAATAACCTTCCAAAAGTCCATAGAAGCCTTTCCATAATACCTTCCATTTCAATTATCCAATCCTCAGCGTTTCGTCACAATTCACAATCAAAGGAATAGTATGCCAACGAGAACATCCAGTATCTGAACCTCACGAATACTAGAATCTTCATATATGATCTTAACACCGCTACTCAAATTGCTGATACGTCACTCATACTCTATCATCTTACAGAAAATAGCCACAAGTCAAAACACAATGCACCTGCCAACATACGCACTCTCCTCCGGCGATATCAAATTGTGCTCACATGCTCTTAAACATCTGAAATCGTCCGTGTCATCAAGAACTTGTATCCTTCCCTCTACAACTAAATTGCAACCTTGTACTTGCAACGTCCAACCCCACACGGCGCACTGCCTTTAACATGCTAACTCGTGACACTACAAAAATCTCATAGTCAACTCTAAACTATAAGCAAATTGAACATCTCATCAACCACGAACCTTTCATTTAACTCAATCCAGGAGTACATCACCACACGCAATATAGCTTCTATACCTGTAGCAAACATCAACTCCGACCGTGGCCATAACCATGGTGAATTCTTCGGAACTCATTAACACATGATCGAGTCATCAGAACTGATCGCCTCTAACTCAACCAAGTCACCCAGAATGCCAACCCAAAAGTAACTCAACCCGATATACTCACTCTGAAGGAAACTTCTGAAAATCCAAAGTTGATTCTTGCATCACTCCAATAATACCATGGAGAATCATTTTTGACATAGAAATACCGCAGATCCGATTACCATTCGCTACTGATCTCAAGCCCTACCTATACACACATTCAGAAGTCCTTATATGTTACATATGATCTGGAACTCATCAGAACCTTCTCGATAACCACTCACCTTACTCTGATCTTCAATACACAACTAATACGCACAGAGCAACCCACGCTTCATAACACATGACTATTCAAAGAAACAACCAAGCAATCCCTCGGCTCGAAAACTGATACAAAGCATAATCCTATAATCTGATTATCATGCATACTCCCCTACTTAGCTCGAAGCCATAGAACACATCATCGGTAATCCAAAGTACCATATCTTCATAGTGGCCCCGATCCCCACGGCTATTTAGCTGAATACTTCAAAAACTCATGCAATACTGGTCATAGAACACTCCGAAGACTCTGCAAAGCGCTTACCCATCCTTGCATTAGTCAAGCAGACTTCCCCAAATGCTCTGCAATGATAATATATGCATTCCACCGAATGGAAACCTTATACGAAACACACGATCCAGACTCATCACGCAGGAGATAACCCACCGACTGTACTCAAATCGACACCTTACCATGAACCCACCTTAATCACAATAACTAGGCCACTAGCCATCTTCCCAAGTCTGTGCTTACCAACCAGATATAAGAACCTGCCTCGTACCATAACTGAACGACTAAAAGATCAATCATCCGCTTCCAAGACCAGATAGCACATCGAAATGATAATAAAGCATCCACGGCCCTTCTTAATCCATCCACAGTATCACAAATCGTCGACGCATAGCGAATATCGAGTGCACAACATCACTTATGAACGAATAGGAAGAATCAAAATCGTAGGTTACAAGTTGAAATAAGGTCGCATGATAAGGAAAGAATAAAGGAAAATTTTCCTAAATGCCCTATAGCCTCTCAAAGATAGGTATAGACGTTGATACCAATCCACAAGACTCTACTAGACACTTTTTCATGACTCGTAGAACCTAAAAACCTAGTGCTCTGATACCAACTTGTCACAACCCAAAATTTATTAGCCGTGATGGCATGTAACCCAACCCGTTAGGTCAACCAATTAAAAGTTAATACAATTTTAATAAAATAAAATTGACCAACAAATGATATATCTGGATTTCATACAATATCCCAAGGATTGGTAGTACAAGTTATGAGCTACTAAGACTGGATTATTGCTAATACTGATATAAAATAAATACAACTTATGTTTGAAATGTACATAAACATAATTCAACTTTAAAACTACCCAGGGACAAGTGGTAGCCACACCCGGAAGGCACGAACATCTTCAGAGTCAGCTCCAGTCATCAACCACAGTGTTAAAACCCATATTTGCCTACCTTAGCTTACGCCGTAAGTTAGTCTACGTAGGTCTGAGAAGGGATTATATTTGAGATGATAAGAATTTATTCCTATTGGTCTTAAATGATACAAGGGTGTATACGAGTGGTTAACAAGTACTAGAAGTTAAACGAATTAAGGATGTTGTAACTCGTATTTTTGGGTAAATCTAGAGGAGATTAATATTACCAAGAGGTTATGTTTTAAGGTATTTGAATCATATAATATCCATTTCATAAGTCTTGAAGTCAAATGAGTTGTGAAACAAAAGTCGACAAACGTTGTCGCAACTTACGTTCATAATTTTACTCATACTTTAGGTCAAATGTCACTAAGATTTTCTCCCAATTTACTTGGAATTACGGGGGGATATACCCATCATATTCAAGGTATATGAGTCTAGTTTCTAACGCATTAAACCATTTATCGATACGATCTTCGAGTTGAGAGATATTCACGTTTTTGCGAGACTGCGCCAAGTAGCTCTCGGTGGGGCCCACATAGGGGTTAAGACTTGTAGATGTATATAACACGCCTCAACCCCGTTTTAAGTCATTATTTTTCAGTATATGCAGACCTTAGAACTCTAAGAACACTCTCTCAAGGATCTCTCATGATCCAAGACTAAAACAAAGGGCAAACAACAGAAATCAAGTGTCGGGAATCCCGTGGCGCTAGTAAGTTTCTTGTTCTTCTTGTTGTTGCTGTTTTTTTGTGTTGTTCCAGCTCGTGTGGGAGGTTGTTTTAAGTTGTTTATGTTCTGTAAAATACTCTCTCAAGCTTTAATATCAACCCTAGGTGATTTCAAGCCTTCTAAAGTGATTCTAGTGCCGAAAAACCCTAATTGATTGCTACTTCGCTTCCTTGTTCTTGTGGCAGCATTGGAGGGATATTTCATGGTCAATTAAGGTCAAATTGGAGTTTTTCTTTCTGTTTAAAGGTAAGGAACCTCTTACCCTACATGTATTTAAGATTATCTAAGTTATGGCTAAGTCGTTGAAGCTAGAACTTGTGAGATATATATCGAAAGGCTTGCTAGTAATGTTGTTGGTTGGTGGACTATTTTGGGAGGCTCAATATGATTATTATTGATGTTGTTTGGGATGTTTGGTGATTGTTTTAACTTGTGGTAAGTCATATAAATAGGGTAGGTACTGTCTGTTTCATCGTAAAATAGGTTACGGTTGATACATAATAGTTACGATGCTTAAACGATAACGATAGTGTCATTTCTCTTATTGTAAACTAAGGAGTCGTGGCATTTTCATAGCTTGAGATTGGGAAGTATATACAAGGTATGTGAGGCTATCCCTTTTCTTCTTTTGCACGACTTTGATTGTGCGTAATGTAATGAACGAGCTTCCAAAGATACTCCACTCTTAGAGGCTAGCAGTATTTACATTGTTTCCCTTCTTATGGAACGATTGATGTTGATGTTACTTATCTTATTCTTATGATATCAATGTTGTTGGTACTTCCTGATTCTTATAAGATTCTTAATGAAGAGTTAATCCTAATAAACATGTACGGAGGATACCGACCTTACGTCACTCCGAAAGGTTCAAAATGTGATTCCAATGAGTCCAGCACGCATCATATATATGTATCTATTTTACTCTACTGTGCCGCGCTATAGCCAGCGGGGTACGGCACCTATTGTGCAACCACTGATCAGTTGGGTTTTATCGAGCTCCATGTGGTCGGGTATGATTCTACTGAGCCTATTAGGGCCGGGTACGTTTTTACCGAGCCTATTAGGGCCGGGTACGATATGATGATAATGATGCCCACAGAGGCGTATGTTTTAAAAGTTTATGTGTGTGTGTGTGTGTGTGTGTGTGTGTGTGTGTATATATATATATATATATATATCATGCATTCATGTCAGTATCCCTCAAAGGTACCTAGATGTTACAGGTTGTATATTCTCTATCCCTTTTTACATTATTGTTCATACTTATGCTTTCTTTCCTTACATACTCAGTACTTTATTCGTACTGACGTCTTTTTATTTTGTGGACGCTGCATGTCGTGCTGCAGGTCCTGATAGACAGGTAGACGAAGCTCCCTCACCACAGTAGGCTGCCCAGTTCAGCGGTTATTGGCGAGATTCCTTCTCCGGACTTGCCGTGGTCTTGGTATGCATTTTTGTTATAGGCATTATGGGCATGTCGGGGCCCTGTTCCGACAATGTTGCATCACTTATATTCCTTTAGAGGCTCATAGACATGTGTCGACTCATGTATAGTTTGGATTGCCTTGTCGACTAATTTTGTTGTATAGTCTCTCATGGCAGCTTGTCAGCTCGTACCTTATACGTAGCTTCATGACGGCCTTGTCGGCTCATGACATATATGTTCATGCCATTATCTGCCATTGTTGGTTGTTTAGGATTCATGTCTATCGTTTATACTGATCTCATCGGCCCTTATAGATAATAACAAAAGTTAGATAAGATGTGCATTGGTGCTCGGCAAGTATGGCCCGGGTGCCAGTCATGGCCCTCCAGTTTGGGTCGTGACACGTAGCTCCGCTCCAAGATCTGCACGCAAGGTGTAGAAGTGTAGTATGAGTACAACTGAAACCATGTACTCAATAAGTATCTTGACTAACCTCGATGAAGTAGTGACGGGACTTTTAAGTTAAAAGATACTCACTGATATAACCTATGCAGTAGACTAGCAATAGAACAATACTGAACATAAACAAAAAAGAATACAAGAAACAAATATGCGAAGTAGTAAATGATTACTAGAAGAAATCACGATTAATATTTCCCAATATCACGACCAATCATTTCCTTAGAGCGATAACCAACAAACCACGGAAGTAAATCTATAACTTCCACAGTGTGAGGAATGTACTCAAGATATCAAATCAAATGGCACGGCAACACCCTTTGTGCATTTATCTCATCCTCACCAAATATACATATAACAGTACCAACCAGGTAAAGAAATGCCAAAAACAGTAATGACCAAGTGAGAAATACACAGGTAATAATAACGAACAAGGCAGTACATATGGACAATGGTAACAGACTAGGTAGGAGCATAGAAGTAATGACATCAATTAAGAAGGAAGAACATAAATTTCACTAACTAACATGGTAGAGCGCCTAGATAAAGATATAACAAACAAGAGGGAAAGCATGGTCTTTATGAGCTAACAAATAGAAGGCATGAATAACAAACATGATAAAAGGCTTATACGAAAGTACAACAAATGAGAAACGACATGGATGTAGATATGACAACAAGAAGGAAGGCATGATGCTTGCAAGTTAAACAGATAGAAGGCATGGACGACACAACAATAGTTGAGATACACGACAAAGACAGAATGACAACGACAAGTCACGTAGAAAACATAGGTGCAACAATAACAACTCAAGGTAAAGGAATGAATGTATGCACAAGGAAAAGACATCACAACATAATGCATGTCCCTCGTCCTCGCCTGCATGGAAACACCCTTCGTGCCATGAACACATGATAATATAAAAACATGATAATGTAAATGAAATGGCACGACATCACCCTTCGTGCTTTTACTCTCATCCTTACATAATAATGTAAATGAAAACATGATAATATAAATGAAATGGCACGGCATCAACCTTCGTGCTTCTACTGTCATCCTCACATGATAATGTAAATAAAATGGCACGGCATCACCCTTCGTGCATTTACTCTCATCCTCACATGATAATGTAAATGGAATGGAACGGCATCACCTGTCATCCCTCCATATGATGTTGTGATGGCACCTAGTTTTAAGGATTAGGTAAGCCTAGCATTTGCTGAAATAATAACAATATTTAACTAACGCCTGACAAATACAAAACAGAAATCTCGATACAAAACTTACAATCCCAAAACCGGTAGTACAAGCCATAAGCTCTACTGAGTTTTCTACATAAACCTATAAATACAACTGTTTCGGACTAGAGATAAAACAGTGCAAGTACAATAACAGAAGATGACTCCGAGGCCTGTAAATGCAGCAGCAGGTTTACCTTGAGTCTCCACAGCAAGATTCGTACAGTTATCTAGCGATCGACTGACTCCGAATTACTTGGATCTGCACAAAAATGTGCAGAAGTGTAGTATGAGTACACCAAAGCGGTACCTAGTAAGTATCAAGGCTAACCTCAGTGGAGTAGTGACGAGGGACAGTCAAGACACCTACTGGACTAGATAACCTGAACAAGTATAGGTATAAAACTAATAGAGTACGATATCTCTACAGAATTACGCATAATGACAACAATAATACGGTACTTACAATAGGAAATAGAAGCAACAATTAGCAGCGGGATACCACAAGTAATAATACAGTAGAGTAACGCTGGACACAGTTTAAATCCGATAAAAAAATAAAATAAAAGAAAGACAAGTAGCAACTTGATAAGAATGACCGTTTTCGCACCTGGTTTATTCAATAATCCCCACGATGTACCAAACCTCAAAACTCACAAAATACACGGGTCCCAATTCATGAACTCTAATCACTTGGCATCTTGTTCCCTCATTACAACTGATAACTGCACGGACGACTCACGTGCCAATAGAACAATTCTTACATATAAGATAAGTAGATGGAGTGCGTACAAATGATCGGTAGCATCAGTGTTAATCTTCTTAAACTGATAGGGGGATAAAGTACGTGTATGCTTGTGCAAGTGTTCTACCACAACTCAAGTCACGAGTAAGAGTAGAGACAATGAATGGCACATACGAAACGATCCCCACGAAATGCACATGGTATAACTCACACATGGTAGATACACCACTACACAAATAACAACAATAACACTGCTCCCAAGCCATCACAAGTTATCACAAATCAATCCCCGATATAGCCTACCTTGTCTAGCCACGTGCGCAATAATAAAGTAAATGCTTGCCTTGTATCGCCACACGCGCATAATAATACTCCCACCTTGTCTCGCCACATGCGCAAACCCACATATATAGTCCGCCTTATCACGCCGCATGTGCAAATATCAATAGTAACAATAGCACGGCAGAAACCTCGTGCAAACACCCGAACAAAACCTCCCAACAATGCCACGTGTCAAAAACACAACATCACAATAGAATGAATTTCACAACATGTGCCCATATTCCACAACATTTCATCTAAACAGTATCACCACAACCGCGCATAGCCTTTGCTCAGCAAACTGAGTACAACAACAACAACAAAAACAACAACAGTAGCACAAGAATACGACAAGTAAATCAACTCAAGAGCTTTGGATCACAAATAAGCGGTAGAACGAGCTCACAAAGAATAAACACAATAGGGAATACTAATCTCAATAAGAAAAGATTAACATGGGAGAAGTAATATGTAACAAATGATTCCACAAAAGTACAATTCGACAACAAGGGAGATAACATGAGTCAATAATTCCAAATAAGGATGCGGCAACTACGATAAAGGATAACTAAACTTTATTTAGGGTTCGGCAATTACAAAGAGATACAACAAGTTCAATTAAGGATAAGCAATTAGAAAAGGATAGCATGGCAATAGAAGAGGCAACAACTTCAGTTAAGGCACACAAGAGTCAAATAGGCAATAAGAGTGGAACATGAAATCAATTAATTCCAATTAAGACACATAGAGGTAAAACTAGTAATTGGGGAACTTAACATAACAAAACAACTTCATATCTAATGAGCATAAGAACCTAAGAGCCCTAAAAGGTCAACTTTTCACAAATAAGTCCGAGCACGTACTCGTCACCTCGCGTACCCGGACTTCACATGATACAATTAGCAACAAAGACTCAAATCCTAAGTGGTAGTTCCCCCAAATAAACTTAGGCAAGATACTTACCACAAACCACGCTCAATCAATCAATAGAAAGCCTTAACCCTCGATTTCCAACTCCGAACGGCTCAAATCCCTATGAGTTGCTTGAAAAACCCACGGAAAATCTCCCAAAACCGAGGTCTACAACTCAAGATATGAAGAAAATGGCCAAACCTTCAAGTTATATGATTCTGCCCAGAACTTCCGCATTTGCGGACATACACGCGCACCTGCGCTTTCGCTGGTGCGAGATAATTCTCCGCATCTGCGGTCTTCACTTGCCTACACGGGGACCGCACCTGTGACCATAGTTGCGCATCTGCGATTGCGCAGATGCGGCTCAAACTCCGCAAAAGCGGACATCACCTGGAGCCTCCAACCCGCATCTGCGATCCACCTTCCGCAAATATGTCCTCGCACCAGCGATCCTTCAGTCGCAGAAGCGATTCAATAGGGCCTGCCCCAACATTGCAGAAGCGACCCAGAACCTCGCAGAAGCGGCTCCGCATCTGCGATCAAACCTCCGCAAATGAGGATACATAAGAAGCAAACCTGTTCAAAAGCAATAAAATCATCCGAAACACACCCGGGCCCCCCCAGACCCCATCCAAGAATACCCACAAGTTCCATAACCTGATACGGACCCGCTCGAGGTCTCAAATCACATCAAACAACGTCGAAACTATGGATGCACCACGAATTGAACTTATGAACTTTCAAATCTTTCAATTCCCAAAACCCGTGCCGAAAAATATTAAATCAACCCGGAATGACGTCAAATTTTGCATGCAAGTCCCAAATGACATAACGGAGCTAATCCAATTCTCGGAATCCAAATCCGACCCCGATATCCCCAAAGTCAACTCTCGGTCAATCCTCTCAACCTTCCAAAAACTTCAACTTTTAAATTTTCGCCGAAATACTTCAAATTACTCTACGAACCTCCAAATCTAAATCCGGCCACGCCTAAGTCCAAAATCACCATACAAAGGTATTGAAATCATCAAAATACTATGTCGTAGTCGTCTACACAAAAGTCAAATTACGGTCAACTCTTATCGCTTAAGCTCCTAAAACACGAATCCTTCTTCCACATCAATCCCGAATCATCCGAAGTCCGAACTCGACTATGCACTCACGTCATAACACATAATACAGAGCTGCTCGAGACCTTAAGCCACTGAATGGAGCACTAATACTCAAAATGACCGGTTGGGTCGTTGCATCCTCCCCCGCTTATACAAACTTTTGTCCTCAAACGTGTCAGGAACCATTCCGAAATCATCAAATCACTGAGTGAACTTACCATACATACACCCGCGGGTGATCCCACGTCGCCCCAATCCAAATAAGCCCGAAGACACCATCTCAACTAAAATTTATCCCTTCCACCAATACGAATAAGCCTTAGAACTGAGATTCTCACCCTCTGATCATCTCCAAAAGACCTGATTCCTTCATCCACACCCTGTATCAGCCTCCACCACCTGCAACAACTTATGCCTACACACAGAGGGTACAACCACATGACGTAACACATCTCACATATGCCCTTATCAACAACACTAGCCACAACAACTGCCCATAATCAAATCCAGCACCGGCAATTAGCCTCACATCAGTTAGAACCCTATTTCAAACCTTCACAACACTGACAACGATGCAATAAACATGAAGACCTCATTACCACTCACCTGAATCAACAAGTCACATCTAACTCCACTGGGGCACACACCACGCAAGCTAAAACTCAATAAGCACAACACGAATACGACTAAATACGGAAGGAGGAACACATATGAGAATTATCAAACAAGCCCGACAAGCACAAATCCCTATCAGTACCATTCTACGAATCAATTTAACAAGAAAGAATCAAAGTATATGAACAATTCACAAGGATCTCATCATGATATAACTCCACCGTGGCACGCAGCCCAGTTCAAACACCTCAAAACACATGACACCGCGAGGGTCTCACCCTCAACTCTAAATCGCAAGTCGGATACACATCATACTAACTGAGACCTTCCACTAATTCAATTCCGCCGATGAAATCACCACACACACTAAATTCTCACACTAGTAGAGCATCTAAATCACAAGTCATAACCCATCACCCAGAATTCATATCAAAACTACTGAAATGAGACACAGAAAGTCACTCAGAATCTCATAACTCTCACTAATGAATAAAAACAAAATGGTAGACACGGGCTACCACTATAGAATCTCCCAGCATGAATAAACACATAGGCAGAGTAATAAATCACGAAACTCACTCATATGTGAAGAAAAATAGGAGGGCTCATCTCGATAAGCAGAAACGAAATAAAATACGAATGATGCTCCTCTATACAAATCGAAACCATACCTCTATGACATCATCTGGTGTAGTGGCCTCAGGCCTACTGTAGGAAACACATCAACGGGCCGGGCCTCCCCCTCTTGGGCGCCCTCAACTCGCCTGACCTGTACCCCAAGATGACAGTGCAGGGATATTAGCAGCCGGAACCGAACTCCTAGCTTGAATAACCTGCTGTGCCACATTTGTCCGGAGTCTGGGACAATCTCGCACCATGTGGCTGGTATCTCAACACTCAAAGCAACCTCTTGACGTGGCTGTGGAAACTGTGCGATACGGGTAATCTGAGACCCATGGGTACTTGAAATACCATGCAAAGCCTGAAGTGCAAACTGAACTAGCTGACCCACAAAACCTCTACCATGTCGTACCTTGTCTCCGAAATAAGGACCAGTAGATCTCTCCGGTTTGCGAGACCTCCTAGCCTCCCTGTCCTCTCTCTCCTGGCCCCGCTTGTCCTCTCTCTGCTGGTCCCACATGCCCTCTAATTGGCAAGCGATCTCTAATACCTGCTGAAATAGAACATCTAACTCCAACTCCCGAGCCATGCTGAACTGAATATCATGTCTGAGCCCCTCAATGAATCTACGGACTCACTCTCTAATTGTAGAGACCAAAGCAGGTGCATGTCTGGATAAATCATTGAATCTAACGGCATACTTTGACACGGACATAGTGCCCTGGCACAGCTACTCAAACTTCGCGCGCCATGTATCCCGAAGGGTCTGAGGAACAAACACTCTCAAGAACATCTCTGAAACCTGAATCCATGAAAGTGAAGCTGCATCGGCCGGGCTACCCAACTCATACTCTCTCCACCACTGATATGCCCGCTCCCTTAAGCTGGAAAGTAGTAAAAGCAACCCACTCGTCTCCAGAATACCCATAGTGCGGAGAATGCGATGGTATTCCTCTAGAAAACCCTGCGCACCCTCTGAAGCCAAACCACTGAAAGTAAGAGGGTCATACTTCTTGAACCTTGCAAGTCTAAGCTGTTCTTCTACAGATGTTGCGGTCCTAACCATGGGCTGAACTGGGACCACATGCTGAGTCGCCATGACTCCTGGTATTTGACAAATATGGACTCGCTGCTCTAGAGTACGGGCGGCGGGAGTTTGAGTCTCTCCCCCGTTTTGTGAAGTAGCTGGTGCAACCGGAATCAGCCCCGCCTGAGCCAACGTACCAAATATGCTCAGGAACTATGCTAAATTCTCTTGGAGTCCAGGGGTAACAGCAGGCGCCTCCAGTACCTGTTCCCCAACCAGAGCTACTGTCGTCTCCTCAACTGCTGCTCTAGTAGGTGCCCTAGCTGCGGCACGTGCTCCTCTTCGGCCTCTGCCTCTGCCCCTAGCGACACCTGCTCCGGCGGCGGCGTCATCAGTAATTGCAGCTCGTGTCCTCACCATCTGTGAGAGAATAAAATGATAAAAACTCAAACTCCGGGATAAATAAACTCACACGATAGGAATGAAGGAAGTAAAACTGTCCTAATAGTTCCTTAGCCTCTCGAAGATAAGTACAGACGACTCCATACCGATCCGCAAGACTCTACTAAACTCGCTTATGACTCGTAGCACCTATGACCCTAGAGCTCTGATACCAACTTGTCACAGCCCAAATTTTCCTCCGTAGAATATTGTGATGGCACCTAGTCTTAAGGATTAGGTAAGTCTAACATTAACTGAAATAATAACATATTTAACTAATGTCTGAAAAATACGAAATAAAAATCTCTATACAAAACTTACAATCCTAAAACCGGTAGTACAGGTCATAAGCTCTACTAAGTTTGCTACATAAACCTATAAATACAATTGTTTCGAAATAGAGATAAAATAGTGCAAGTACAATAACAAAAGGTGACTCCGAGGCTGTGAATGCAGCAGGTTTACCTTGAGTCTCCACAACAAGATTCGTACAGTTAGCTAGCGATCGACTGACTCTGAATTACTTGGATCTGCAGAAAAATGTGCAGAAGTGTAGTATGAGTACACCATAGTGATACCCAGTAAGTATCAAGACTAACCTCAGTGGAGTAGTGACGAGAGACGGACAAGACACCTACTAGACTAGATAACCTGAACAAGTATAGGTATAGAACTAATAGAGTATGATATCTCTACAGAACTAAGCGTAATGACAACAATAATACAACGCTTACAATAGAAAATAGAAGCAACAATTAGCAGCGGGACACCACAAGTACTAACACAGTAGAGTAATGCTGGACATAGTTTAAATCGGTAAAAAAGAACAAATAAAGAAAAGACAAGCAGCAACTTGATAAGAATGACTGCTTTCGCACCAGGTTTATTCAATATTCCCCACGAGGTATCAAACTTCAAAACTCACAAAATTCACGGGTCCCAATTCATGAACTCTAATCACTTGGCATCTTGTGCCATCATTACAATTGATAACTGCACGGACGACTCACGTGCCAATAGAACAATTCTTACATATAAGATAAGTAGATGAAGTACGTACAAATGATCAGTAGCATCAGCGTTCATCTTCTTAAACCGATAGGGTGATAAAGTACGTGTATGCTTGTGCAAATGTTCTACCACAGGTAAAGTCACAAGTAAAAGTAGAGACAATGAATGACACATACGAAACGATCACCACGAAATGCACACGGTATAACTCACACAGGGTAGACACACCACTACATAAATAACAACAATAACACAGCCCCCAGGCCATCGCAAGTCATCACAAATCAATCCCCGACATAGCCTACCTTGTCTCACCATGTGCGCAATAATAAAGTAAATGCCCGCCTTGTCTCGTCGCACGCGCATAATAATACTCCCACCTTGTCTTGCCACATTTGCAAACCCACATATATAGCCCGCCTTGTCACACCGCATGTGCAAATATCAATAGTAACAATAGCACGACAAAAACCTCATGCAAACACCCGAACAAAACCTCCCAACAATGCCACGTGTCAAAAACACAATATCATAATAGAGTGACTTTCACAAGATGTGCCCATATTCCACAACATTTTATCTAAACAATATCAATACCACAACCACGCATAGTCCTCGGCTCAACAAACTGAGTACAACAACAACAACAACAACAACAACAACAATAGCACGAGAATACGACAAGTAAATCAACTCAAGAGCTTTGGATCACAAAGAAGCGGTAGAACGAGCTCACAAAGAATAAACACAATAGGGAATACTAATCTCAATAAGAAAAGATCAACAAGGGAGAAATAATATGTAACAAATGATTCCACAAAAGTACAATTCGACAACAAGGGAGATAACATGAGTCAATAATTCCAAATAAGGATGCGGAAACTACGATAAAGGATAATTAAACTTTATTTAGGGTTCCGCAATAACAAAGAGATACAAAAAGTTCAATTAAGGATAAGCAATTAGGAAAGGATAGCATGGCAATCGAAGAGGCAACAACTTCAGTTAAGGCACACAAGAGTCAAATAGGCAATAAGAGTGGAACATGAAAGCAATTAATTCCAATTAAGACACGTAGAGGTGAAACTAGTAATTGGGGAACTTAACATAACAAAACAACTTCATATCTAATGAGCATAAGAACCTACGAGCCCTAAAAGGTCAACTTTTCACAAATAAGCTCGAGCACGTATTCGTCACCTTGCGTACAAGGACTTCACATGACACAATTAGCATCAAAAACTCAAATCCTAAGTGGTAGTTCCCCCACATAACATTAGGCAAGATACTTACCTCAAACCACGCCCAATCAATGAATTAGAAGGCCTTAACTCTCGATTTCCAACTTTGAATGGCTCGAATCCCAATGAGTTGCTTGAAAAACCCACGGAAAATCTCCCAAAATCGAGGTCTACAGCTCAAAATATGAAGAAATGGCCAAACCCTCGAGTTATTTGATTCTTTCCAGAACTTCCGCATTTGCGAACTTACACGCGCACTTGCGCTTTCGCTGGTGCGAGATAATTCTCCGCATCTGCGGTCTTCACTTGCCTAGTAGGGGATCGCACCTGCGACCATATTTGCACATCTGCGATTGCGCAGAAGCGGCTCAAACTCCGCAGAAGCGGACATCACCTGGAGCCTCCAACGCGCATCTGCGATCCACCTTCCGTAGATGTGTCCTCGCACCTGCGGTCCTCCCGTCGCAGAAGCGATTCAACAGGGCCTGCCCCAACATCACAGAAGCGACCAAGAACCTCGCAGAAGCGGCTCCGCATCTGCAATCAAACCTCTGCAGATGCGGATACACCAGAAGCAAACCTGTTCACAAACAATAAAATCATCCGAAACTCATCCGAAACACACCCGGGCCCCCCAGACCCCATCCAAGCATACCCACGTCAAATTTTGCATGCAAGTCCCAAATGACATAATGGAGCTAATCTAACTCTCGGAATCGAAATTCGACCCCGATATCGCCAAAGTCAACTCTCAGTCAAACCTCTCAACCTTCCAATAACTTCAACTTTCAAATTTTTGCCGAAATGCTTCAAATTACTCTACGGACCTCTAAATCCAAATCCGAACGCACGCCAAAGTCCAAAATCACCATACGAAGCTATTGGAGTCATCAAAATACTATTTCGGAGTCGTCTACACAAAAGTCAAATTCCCATCAACTCTTACCACTTAAGCTCCTAAAACAGGAATCCTTCTTCCACATCAATCCCGAATCATCCGAAGTCTGAACTCGACTACGTATGCATGTCACATCATATAATACGGAGCTGCTCGAGACCTTAAGCCACCGAACAGAGCGCTAATACTCAAAATGACCGGTCAGGTCATTACATCACCCTTCGTGCTTTACGCTCTTCCTCACATAATAATATTTATGCAATGTCACGGCTTCATCCTTCGTGCTTTACATTCTTCCTCACCAAGCATATGTATATCAATGACAAGCAAGGTAGGAAGCATGAATAACTTCAAGGAGAGTGATTAAACGAATATTCCAAATGAATATCAATCACAACTTCAAGCCAATAACAATTCAATAAACCTCAAGAACCTCATTGTTCAAGTATTTCAACAAGTATCAAAAATGATCTTTAACTCAAGTACAGAATCCAATATCTCAAGAATAACAATCGTAGCAATGTATTAGTGATTAAGCATAATGATGACCAAATTAAATACACTAATAAAAAGTTTGACAAAAATCTGTTAAATTTTAATCAAGTTATAAAGCTAAATCTTGGTTTCTAGCATTTAATTTCCTATTCTTAGTAATCTAGAAATCAAGTAAGACATGAAACATGGTGACGTAAGTCTACAAGGCACAATTAATTATGTAATTTACCTCCGAGCATGATTAAACTAGGCACATGCATATACGCTCGTCACCTCATATGCATCACCCTCGCATGTAGCAAACAATGTCAATTAGTAGGAAAATTCCCCCAACAAAGTTAGGCAAGACACTTACCTCAAACAAGCCTAATAGATACACTAGAAACACCATCAAGCTCAAATCATCTTCCGAACGGCTCGAAATTAGCCAAAATCAACTCAAAATCATCAAATAATGTTATAGGAAGCAAACCCAATCGATAAAGGTGGAATCCTTACACATTTCCTCAAAGTCAACCAAAAATTCATACATGAGCCCGAACCTCGAAACCCGACAAAACTCACAACATCTGACAACCCATTCAATTACGAGTCTAACCATACTAATTTCACTCAGATTCGACTCCGAATCGATGTTCAAAACTCAAAACTTCACCTTAGGAAAGTTTAGAAACGCCCCCCCCCAAAGTTTTTCTTTTGAAATCATGAATCAAATGCCAAACATGAAGATGGAATCACGTAATATAATCAAAACCGAGTAGAAAATACTTACCCCAATTCATATGGTGAAAATTGCCTCTAAAATCGTCCAAATCCGAGCTCCATAGCTCAAAATATGATAAAATATCTGAAACCTTCAAAATAGAGTACTTTATAACACTGCGCCAACAGTACCCTTCGCAAACGCGGGAAGACCATCGTGTTCGCGATGAACAAAATCACACCGACACAAAATGACCCTACGCGTTCGCGGCATAGTTCTCGTGAACGCGATGCACAGCAGAACCAAACCTTCGCGGACACGGCTGCTACTTCGCGAATGCAAAGACATTTCCTCCAGCTCCCAGCTGCTCATTTCAACTCTATGCGAACGCGACACTTCATCGCGAATGCGCAACTCAATTAGCTTACTTTTCGCAAAGAACAAATTCATTGTAGACCAAAATACACTTCGTGATCGCGGATGGACCTTCGCGATCGTAAAGAACACTAGAAGCAACAGGTAACAACAGAAACCAACAATAACAACATGACTCAAAATAGTCCGAAACCCGTTTGAAACCCATCCAAGCCCCTCGAGACACGTCTGAACATACCAACAAGTCCCATAACATAACACGGACTTACTCGAGGCCTTAAATCATGCATAACAACATCAAAACCACGAATCGCACCTCAAATCGAACTTAAAGAACTTTTGAACTTTCAACTTCCAAAACTTGTGTCGAACCATATCAAATCAACTCGGAATGACCTCAAATTTTGCACACAAGTTTCAAATGACATAACAAACCTATTCAAACTCTCAAAACCAAAATCCAAACCTGATATTATCAAAGTCTTATGGCCAAACTTATGAACATTCCAAAAGTCCAAATTGTCAACTTTCGCCAATTAATGCCAAAACCTTCAAGAAGCACCCAAATTAAAATCCAGGCATATGCCCAAGTGCAAAAGCACCATATGGGCCTAATGAACTATCAAACCTCTGATCCGAGTTCAAATACACCAAAGTTAAACTTGGTCAATTCTTCCAACTTAACGCTTCTAACATGAAAATCGTTCTTCCGAATCAATCCTGAATCACCTTAAAACCTATACAGATGATTCTCACAAGTCATAGTATGTCATATAAAGCTATTCAAGACTTCAAACTACTGGACGAAATATAAATGCTCAAAACGACCGGTCAAGTCATTACATTTGGTTCTTATACTGTGAAACAAATAATGTATATGTTTAGAATTATATAGTTTTCTAGTCACCAAAGTGATCAAACTAGAATGTCTAAAATATTTACATGCGTAAATATTTTTTTGTTATGTCTATTTTATGTGTGCATTTATGTTTATATAATTTGTTAGTCGCCAAAGTGGTCAAACTAGTTGGTTTATGGATTACGCATACATAAAATAGCAGTTTATCCATAAAATTAGTGAAATGCCTATAATTGGAAACTAAATGGATAAATTAATTTTTACTATTGCTAGAACTTAAGGATTTACCCAAAAATGGATCAATTATTCTATGAATAGTGAATGTGATAAGGTAAATAAAATATTCTTTAGTCAAATATATATTGTATGTCCAAAGATGTCATATATGTTTGGTCAAAAATATTTAATTACCTATTGAAGACTAATGGCATTTAAATTATGATAGAGTGTCATAGTGTTTACCCAAAGAAGAATTGAATCCATATTGGTTTATGAGCGTGTATTAGCTATTTTGCAGTTATTCCTCTTCATTCGCATGCTTCATCTGTTACTGTGTTTAATGGATTGAACTTCTCTGGCTAGCATGAACAAGTCCGATTCCACTTAGGTGTAATGGATCTTGAGTTGGCTCTGCTGAATGATAAGTCCGCTGCCATTACTGATACGAGCAGTGCGGATGAGAAGTCTTTCCATAAAGCATGGGAACGCTCTAACAGGCTGAGCCTTATGTTTATGCGAATGACTATTGCCAACAACATTAAGAATACTGTTCCACAAATAGAATATGTCAGGGAATACCTGAAGTTTGTGGAAGAACGTTTTCATTCTGCAAATAAGTCTCTCGCTGGTTCACTAATGGATGAACTCACGACCATGAAGTTTGATAGGTCGCGCAGTATGAAAAATCATATCATCGAGATGACTAACATTGCAGCACGACTTCAGACCTTGGGGATGAAAGTGGATGACTCCTTCTTGGTTCAGGTTATTGTGAACTCATTGCCTCCTGAGTATGGATCTTTTCAAATTAACTATAACACTATTAAGTATAAGTGGAATGCTAGCGAATTGTCTAGTATGCTTAATCAAAAGGAGTCAAGACTTAAGAAACAAGGGAGTCATTCAATTAACCTCATGGGTCAAGGAGGTGGTAAAGGACTAAAAGTGAAGGCCAACAAGTTCAAGAAGAAGAAAGCACCCGCTAAGCTCCACATGATGCTAAGAAGGAACATAAGGCAGATACGTGTCATTTCTGTAACAAGAAAGGACACTATCAGAAAGATTGCCTGAAACGTAAAGCTTGGTTTGAAAATAAAGGTAAAATTAGTGCTTTTACATGTTTTGAATCAAATTTAGTAGAAGTTCCTAATAATAATTGGTGGCTCGATTTTGGTGCAACTGCTCATGTATCTACTACGTTGCAGGGATTCCTTACGATCCAAACTACAAATTCAAATAAGAATTTTTTGTTCACGGTAAATCGTATGTAGGCTCCAATTGAAGGCATAAGGACTTATCGTTTGATCATGGAGCCCGGGCGTCGCCTTGCTCTATTACATACTCTTTATGTACCTTCAATTTGTAGGAATTTAATTTCCTTTCAAGACTTGATGTTTCTGGATTTGATTTATAAGTTTGGAAATGGATATTTTAATTTATATAAGACTGCTGCTTTTTATGATTTTGGTATTCTTAGCGGTGTTTTATATAAATTGAAACTTGATATTGGTTTTTCTGAATCCCTTCTTATTGTTCAGCATAATGTTGAAATTAAGCGTAGTTCACTAGATGAAAGTTCTGCTTAATTGTGGCATAGACGTTTGGGTCATATATCCAAAGAAAGATTAGAAAGATTAGTAAAGAATGAGATTCTTCCGAATCTAAATTTTACTGATCTTAATATATGTTTGGATTGCATTAAGGGATAGCAGACTAAATATAGTAAGAAAGGTGCCGCAAGAAGCATCCTGCTTCTTGAAATTATACACACCGATATTTGTGGATCCTTTAATATTCCATCTTTTGGTGAAAAAACTATTTTACCACTTTTATCGATGGCTTTTCACGTTATGGATACATCTATTTACTGAAAGAAAATTTTCAAGCAACAGATGCTCTCAAGGTGTTTGTTAATGAGGTTGAAAAGTAATTAGATAAAAAGGTAAAAATCATTAGGTCAGATAGAGATGGTGATATTATCATAATATAATGAATCAAGACAATGTCCAGGTCCATTTGCAAAGTTCTTTGAGGAATGTGGCATATGTGCATAGCATACTATGCCAGAAATACCTCAACAAAATGGTGTTGCAGAAAGGTGTAATCGAACACTTAAGGCACCTGCATGTTTGGGTTGCCCAGCGGAAGCTATAGTTTATAATCCACTAGAAAAGAAATTAGATTCTCGGGCCAAAAGATCAGTGGGAGCAAGTTTATATTATTAGTCCTATATGTTGACGACATTCTACTTGCTGCTAATGATTTAGGCATATTGCGTGAAACTAAAGATTTTCTCTCTAAGAATTTTGAAATGAAAGATATGGATGAGGCATCCTATGTGATTGGAATAGAAATATTATTGACAGATCAAAAGGATTATTGGGACTATCTCAGAAAGGCTATGTCAAAAGAATTCTAGAGCAATTTAACATGAACAATTGTTCGGTAGGAATTGTTCCAATTCAAAAAGGAGACAAATTTAGTCTCATGCAATACCCTAAGAATGATGTAGAACAAAAAAAAATGGAATCAATTCCTTACTCTTCTATTGTTGGTAGTCTGATGTATGCTCAAACTTGCACAAGACCGGATATTAATTTTGCGATCGGAATACTGGGAAGATATCAAAGTAACACAGGAATCGATCACTGAAAAGCTGCAAAGAAAGTTTTAAGGTACCTGAAAGGAACGAAGGATTACATACTCATGTATTGGATATGCAAGCATTTGGAAGTTGTTGGATACTCGGATTCAGGTTTCGCTGGATGTATTGATACTAGAAAGTCCACATTTGGTTATTTTTTCCAATTAGTTGAAGGAGCAATATCATGGAAGAGTGTCAAACAGTCTGTCATTGCTATTTTCACGATGGAAGCAGAACTTGTGGCATGTTTTGAAGCTATAATTCATGCATTATGGCTGCGAAACTTTATTTCAGGACTTGGGGTTGTCGACACCATTACCAAGCCGCTGAAAATTTACTGTGATAATTCTACAGTAGTATTCTTCTCCAAGAACAATAAGTACTCCAAAGGCGCCAAATATATGAAATTAAAGTACTTTACCGTCAAAGAGGAAGTTCAGAAACAAAGAGTGTCACTTGAGCATATTAGAACTGATCTTCATAATTGTAGATCCGTTGACGAAAGGTTTGCAACCAAAGATACTTAAAGAACAAGTACATAGAATGGGTCTTGGCTGTATTTGTGATTGATGTATTTATGATGTTTTGACATTCTGAGCTCATTTATGTGTTTATGATATACATTAATGATTTTCTGTTTCTCATAATGGTGTACACATTATTGTTTTGAGATATTACATGATAACTCTCAATGAGACATTATTGTGGACCATAATATTTTATAGCTTATGGACCTGGAACGATGAGTTGCTAATGTTGTAGTATATAAAGGGGGTATGTAAACAAATTATATATAATCGTCATAGCTCACATTTAGTAGTTTATCGCATTATGGTATTTGTGATGGACATTATAGAAGAGATTTGTGTATGCGCAACTAATGTTCTTATATTAAGTATTAATATTATGTGATTATTGGGCCAAGTGGGAGAATGTAAGATTTTCCAACGTATATGGGTGGCCCAAGAGGTTTAAGCCCATAATTAATATTTAATTACTGAGCAAATCTCGTCTGTCCGATCGGTTACTTGATGGATGTATCGAATTAAGTCAATTACTTTGTAAATTGGTCCTCTCTCCACTCATTAGGATTACCACCTTATTCTATTCTTCTTTTCCATCACTAAAGGCGGCGGTAACGAAAACTAGGGCAAGGGGAGAGAAACCAATTTCAATTAACGCTTCCGCTTCAGAATAATGACTTCCGCTTCAGATATATTTCTGTAATAAACTAACGATTATATGCAAGATTATCATATTTAAGATTTTGGTATAAATTAAAGTTATGTTTACGAGTAATTACACCACACGGATTAAAAGTTGGAACAGTAATGTGAGACAGGATTCGGTTATTCAGGTGAGCACCTGAGACATAAACACCCTAATTTATGTACATTATTATTATTCCTATAAGAGACAAAATAAAGGCAGGTTTCGATCAAAATCAAATGAATGATTGTCTCCAACTTCACCAGGTGTCCGTCCAAACTAGCAAACTACAAGAATATACATAGAGAAAAAAGTTCATGAGGCTCAGTGCTAAGATGAAAAGTGGTCATTATAAAAGATATCAAACCAGAAAGCTTTAATAAATATTTAATAAAAAAGAGTGGGTATCATTACACACTATAGCCAAATGAATTTTGTTGTTTTATTGACTTTGGCAAGACACAAAAACAAAGTACTTTTGTCTTCATCCTACCTAATACAGTTTATTCAATTGGCATTCCGTGTCCGATGCGTGTGATGTATTGTCGAATTAAATACGTCCTTTCTGTGCTTTCAATACTTTGTTTTAAGAAGAATTTAATTAAATGTTTGTCGATTTTTTCTAAGTTCAATATAGCTTGACAAGTTCCACCACTACGTTACACACTTGTTTTGTCAAATTATCCATTCATGTGCATTATAAACAGTTAATAACCCTGTTTGACTGCTAAATACCATGTTGATTGAGTAAAATTAATTATAAAACTGTTATGAATGGCTATTATATAACGAATAAAAGTCAAGTTTAATTTTTTATGAAACCAATTTTTATACTATGTTATAATATATATTCTCTATAACAGCACTTCACTGTAACAGCCAAAAGATTCTGAAACAAATGAGACTGTTATAAAGAGATTTTGACTGTATAAGTAGCTAGTATGCATGTTTTAACCAATATGTTGTAGTATATTAGTGACTATATTTTTCAAATTATTTAACATAGTGTAGACATCTACTTTTTAAACGATCTAATTATGTACGTATTATTTACATTAATCATGTACAAAATTTAAACTCATAAAAAGGTACTCGAGCTTGATAGTTCAAGCAAAAAGCAGAGAGAGAGAGAGGCCGCTACATCTAGCTTAGCCTATCTATCCGGATTCAAAAATAATATATATATTTTTTTTTGGCTCATTTTCCTCCTACTGGTATACTGGAGTTCATGTAAAACGAGTTGTAAACGGAGAAGACGAACACAGAAATTCAAATAAGATAGAGGAATTAGTATTATACAAAGCGAAATCATGTAAAGTATCACTATTGAATAAAGACAAATATTTCTGATTCCAGTTTATAACCCAAAAACGGAATCAAACACAATGTCAATAAAATATGACTAAAGCAACCCTTTTTAAAATGTTTATAAAATGAAAAGGCATAATCATAATCACCAGAGTTTAGAGTCTTCTCTTCCATTAGTTTCCTTTCACTTTCTGCGTGGGGGGATATCATCTGGATTCTGCTAGTAGTGGGTAGATGAAGCCAAAAAAAAATAGTGTACGGCCCATGGTACAACCAATATATTATTATGATGATGATAATACTGGAAAATATTTCTGCTTCCCTTTTTTTTTTACTCGGATTCATCATGAAGAGTTCCATTACAGGCAATATACTATGAAATGAATTAGGATTTCATAAATGAATGTACGTAGTAAATAAATTATATGTAATGTTTTTAACGTTAGAGATTTCATGTGAGATGTTAATGTCGAGATCAAAAGTAACAAGACGTCATGCGAAAGCTAATAACACAAATCTTGGTGACGAAGAGGCATAATATTATAATATAGTTTGGTCAAGTGACTTTCATACGATTTACTAATATAAAAGAGAGAGAAAAACTTATGCGAGAAAAAAATCTCCCCCTAAACAAACTCTCATAAGAACTACATTGTAGATGTTATTTTTTGTATTGTTGTGTGAAGGAAAGTCTTTCAATTTATAGAGGCCACAACCTTTTTCTCCAAGAAAAAAATCCGTCAAATATGAAAGAATCTATATTTTTCTTTAAGAAAAAATAAAATAATTATGATTAATATTCTACCCTTCCTTCAAGTAAACAAATAAATCCAAATAAGATAATAAAATAAAGATAAATTCCTAACAGTTAGCACGTTCCAATATATAATATCAGAGCAAACATAAGTTTTGAGTTCTAATTTCATTATTTTCCTTTTATCTATAATTTTCATATGTTTGCTCATTTGGAGATAATTATGTAAAAAAAATTATACCTTCTCTAGTTGTTCAAAATTTTAGATAAAAGGTGATCACATATTTCCACATAAATGTCTTTATCACTGTTTGAGTTTTCCTCAAGCTGACCTCAACTTAAAATGTCATGGTTTTATCTTCAAAGTACAACATTGTAAACTAATAGGACTGTTTGGCCCAAGCTCAAATAACCGTTCAATCTGTTTGAAGTTGAACTGGTTATTGACCTGCCTGTTTATTGAACTCGGTGCATCTTGATTCAATTCATCTCAATTTATTTAAAATTGGACTGATTTTTAGCTCAAATTGATTTATAAGTAACTTTGCCAAAATATTTTAAAAATAATTCTTTTTTGTCTATGTTGTATATGACCATAACAATAGTAAGAAAATCTTATTTAGTAATTATACAATTCATTAGAAAATAACACATATTAATTAAAGCTTGGTGAGAGTTGGGCAAATTGGGCTATAACCAAAATTTTAATCCGTTTTAACTCAGTCCATCTCAAGCCAAATAATTTTTGATCGGTCATAGACCCACTCATTCATCGACTCAGCCCATTTTAACTCGCTCAGAATCTGTCAAATCTGCCCATTTGACACCTTTATAACCCAGCGAGGAAAGAAACAAGGCTGTCATCATTCAGAAGCAGACAATAAACTGAATGAAAATGGACAATGTGTAGTGGTTCTAACATTAAAAGACCTAGGATATTAGTAGGTTTACGCTTGGAGATGAAGTCCTTTTTGCAATTAGTTAGCCTGGCTTTCAAAGGGATGTCTAACTTGTCCATAAATCATAATCATTCTCCACCAATATAACTATTCTTCTTTTTTGACTCTTTTTTCCTCGCTGGCTTCCAGACTCATTTTTCTGATCTACTACATATTTTCTTTTTCTTCTTTTGTTATTCTCACGTATTTGACAAAAGATTAAGTACGAGGTTTATGTTTATACGTATCATGAGATCTAATGCTTTAAAATAATTTTGAATGAAACACAGTGAGTATTTCTTTTTTCGAATTTAAAGCTTGATACTCTTCATTACATCATATACAGCTAGCTTCTCAATTTAGAGAACCTAAACTATTTAATTAGGTGCTAGAACCCATATCTGAGAATGTGGCAGTACAAGTTCATGGTCAAAGATTAATGGACCTAGTGTGTGTATATTAATATATATTACTATGTATAAGTTTGTGCGGAATTTTTTGAAAAGTAGAAATATTTAAGTTTTGAACGTATCTAGTTCTATTTTTGTGTTGCTTTCTACAAATGGATTGAACAAAATCTCAAAAAATATTTCACGATGATTGACCTTTCATTTCACATATATCGATCTCGAAATATTTTCAAACAACAAAGAACCTATTAAATTTATCTCTTAAATCCGTCTTTGCTGTAATACCATTGGATATTTGATTAGCATGATTGACAAAATATTAACACTCAACAAAATTGAACTTCCTTTATCAACTACGTTATATGATCGATTTCTTCCTGTTTGCCATAAAAATATAATGCTCTTAGTTGATTTAGACAGGTTATTGGTATCATGTTGTTATGTTTCCTACGTCAATTGAAACTCTTGATGCTGAACTAGAAATACTCCAATATTATTTGATAAGTGTGCAATTAATTGACTGAGAAGCCCCATCTTTTACAGCATGATGATTGATGAGCATGTGCACTCATAGCTTTATTGCCCTTATCTTTGATTCTTTTCTAATTGTATTAAAAACAATTAATCCTATGTTGAACTATAGGTTCTGTAATATGCTCAATCAAGAAAATAAAGACATAAACCTGAAATTGAAATCCAAAAATATTGACAAAAGTTATGCACAAAAAAGTACGAATTTCAGAGGTCGAAAACCATCGTCAACATATTCATCAAACAAAACATAATTAACCCTTAGATACAACTTGTAAGATCCTTAAACGATTTCCAAAATATTTAGTTCGCGTTTTAATTTGCACCATCAACAGCAAGTACCAAAGTTTACCATAGTGATGGGCATGTGGTGCTCCACTTAAAGTCACTGTAGCTCATAAAAGTTAAAAGACGCGTATACTCACAACTTTTAGTAAGGGAGTACTTGTTAAGAAAACTCAACATTAGTTCTAAATTCTAACTAAACATCAAAAGTTAGTTGATGAGTTAGAGAATTGTCCAAATTCAAACAACAATCCATGATTCCATTCTATCAATTGATCAATGCGGGACACTTCAATATCCTTGGCTCATTTAGTGCTAAATATTTGGAGCGTGAATAATCTATCAGGGCAACATTTGTGTAATCAAGTATCAATTTAAGTTCTATATATTGATTGTGTGAAAAAGGTTTACACTATCACATCACTTAAAAGATAGGTGTAAGTTATTCTATTTAATAAGCATTGATTGATAACATAAAATAAGTGACCTAATATAATAAGTAAAATAATATTGTGTAAATTATTTTTACTTCGTCAGTGCATATAACTTAAATCCATCAAATTATAAATGAGACAGGCTAGGATTCCGTAATAAGAAAATGAACATTATGCCTAGCTCAACCCAACAAAGCTACCTTATAAAGTGAAATTATGCAAGGTCTTATATGGAGAAAATAAGCCCTCATCTTAATCAACGTGGGACTTTAAACTGTACAATTAGTGAAAGAGTTTAAGTTTTATATACTTTTAATCTTAGAATTTTTATATCATCAAATCATCTTTACATACATATTGTAACAAATAACCTGTTTTATTTTGAAGATTACAAATATCTCATTTTAATGAGGCTTATCTGTATATATCCTTCGAATATATAATTTGAAGTCTTACGAGAAATAGCAAAGCATGTAAAAGGCCATGGAAATTTCGTTTGTCACACCAATTTTGGCCAAACCAATGGGGGCCGAGCGTGCAAAAGGTAGTGCTGTATCCACAATATCGGAGCTGCATTATAAGTAGTCTGATTAAGTCCTATATATAGACAATATTCCATTCTTCGATTCCCCCTGTCCTTCTCTGCATATACTCGCTTGTTTTTTGAAGTAATATTAAGGATTAAGCATTATGAGCTCTAACGTTATACCTGTTCCAAATGGAGAAACTATTTCTCAACATGACCAAAAGAAGCAGAAAGCCAAACTTTCCTTTATTGATATTGTTTCATCTCTCAAGGAAAGAACAAGCAAGTGTGATATGAGGAAAGTAATACATAGTGTCAAAGTTGGGCTAGCTTTGGTATTGGTATCACTTTTATATCTATTAGATCCTCTATTCCAGAAAGTTGGACAAAATGCCATGTGGGCTATTATGACAGTTGTAGTTGTCTTCGAGTTCTACGCAGGTTTGTCCTTTGATGATTCATCCATTTTTTCCCCTATCAATGTACATGTATTTTCAATGTACCGATTTGATAGTGTAAAAACTATTTAGACTATTAGTATAAATAAATTAAATTCCGCTGATAACGTATCTCCTATCAGGTGCTACACTAAGCAAAGGCATAAACCGAGCGATTGGTACCGTATTGGGCGGTGGATTGGGATGTGTGGCTGCAATTTTAGCTGACAAAAGTGGAGAAATTGGCGGAGCCTTAGTTGTTGGCATCTCTGTGATTGTCATTGGTAAACATTGTCACTCATGTCCTCACAATACAGTTACTAAAGGAAGCTAATAATAAGAGTTTAACTTCTAATTATGCATTAACCGTGTAATTTAATCTACTATAACAGATTATCTTATTTATTTTTAGATTACTAGTTCACTTATTTTCAGGCTACTACGTTCACTTAATTTGGACATTATATTTAAATATCAGGTCACCTACAAAAAACTACACGTAACTATCCATACTAAAAGTTGAAAAATAAAACGGGTAACATGCTATACTGATAGTGAAAAAAATACCTTACACTGTCGGAATATATAACTCCGTATCCTAATAATAAAGGTATATATAACATTAATGGTAATTATATCATGAACAGGTGCTGGTGCAACGTACTCAAGGTTGATACCAAGCGTGAAGAAGAGATATGACTATGGAGTTATGATCTTCATATTGACATTCAATTTGGTAGTAGTGTCTGGAGTAAGAGCTGACAAAATCATGAAATTGGCTGGAGAGAGACTTTCCACCATTGGTATGGGTTTTGCTGTTTGCATATTTACAAGTTTCATCTACCCCATCTGGGCTAGTGATGAACTTCATTCCTCCACGGCTTCTAAGTTTGATAAAGTTGCCTCTTCTATCCAAGGTAAATTTGCATATTTAATTCCTCCCAATAAATTAACCTCCAAATATTATTTTTTTTACGTAAATGAACATGAACAATCCATTGCCATCTTAATTTTAGGCTTAGTAATAGTCTTGAAATAATGGATTGACTGCTTAGGGATTTATCTCAATATTAGTATTGTTTAACATGTGATACCACGTTAATTAATATTTTTACCAGATTAGTAAATAGTAGTAGTACGTATCGTAGAAATTTTTGCTTGTTACAAATGACTTGATTTTGTGTATATTTTGCATCGCTAGTGCATAAAAATAAACTTAAACTTAGAACTAATATACTACTTTTGAAATATATCTTACCCATTGGTGGTGATTTTTAACGTGTTTCTCGTTAATTTTCAGGGTGCTTAGAGGAATATTTTAAGATAGCCGATGATAAAGAAAAGCAACCAATTACTATTGACGTCAGTGGATGCAAATCAGTGCTGCATTCCAAGTCCAGTGATGAGTCACTGGTATAATATACTTAACAATTCTTACTAGGAAATCCATAAAGTCGGACATAAATATTTTATTAAATTAATAATATGATAACTATTTCAGTCAAATTTTGCGAAGTGGGAACCTTGGCATGGGAAATTTGGATTCTTTTATCCATGGGAGAAGTACTTGCAAATTGGAGAGGTTCTAAGGGAGCTTGCAGCTTCAGTTCTCTCCTTCAAAGGATGTATTCAATCAGTCAGACAGGTAAAAGAAATATTACTTCAAGACGGAATTCCTTTTTCCTTTCAAGATATTACTTCCTCTTTTTTTGAATTACTATAATTGTGTTGACAAACTAAATTTGTTGGAAACTATTTAAGTTTTAGAAAAATAATAGGAGTAAGCAATTTATTAAAGTACTTTTCTCAGACTTAATTTTTTGAAGTGGCGTGCAAAAACCTTAAAAGACAAATAATATTGGCCCAAATAATCTTAATTTGTTCGTTGGAAATATAACAAATACTCTTAAACTCTTTATTTCAAGTGTAACTTTGAAAAAATAAAAATTAATTCCTTTTTATATCTGAAAAAATTATTGTGAACCATAAAAGAAGACCAAATAATCAATTTAAGTGGAACGGAGGGAGTATGGACCGAAGGAGTACTAAATCTTGTTTAAGAAACCCACGGCTAACATTTAATTCAGTTGACTACTAAAAGCGCAAAGTGACAAATACTTTAAGGATGAATGAAGTTCAGCATTTCTTTCTTGCTTTAAGTTTTTCACTTTTCCTGAATTTTATTCTTCCATAAATTATCTCAAAATTCCATGTAACTATTTTATCTTTTGTTCTGAGCAGCCATCCCCAGCACAAAGAGACAGCATAAGAGAGCCATGTGAAACAATAGGATTGTCAATTGCATGGATTTTGAAGGAGGTTGGAGAGAGCATAAGGGACATGAAAACATGTCGTGCTAAAGTTTTGATAAGTCCGAGAACACAATGCATGATACAAGACCTAAGTCTCCTTGTAAAAACTGAGGAGAATTCGACTGAAAATCTTGGGTTGGCAAGCTTTATATTTCATTTGTTAGAGATGGTGGAGAAGGTAGAAAAGGTGGCTACAAAAGTGGAAGAACTTGGTGAAATTGCTCGGTTTCACAACAAAAAAGTTGATGTCTGACTATAATCTACTCAGCAGTAAATTACTGGTGCCCCTATATAATAGAAATATGGGCAGTACCGCAGTACGGTAAATAGACAAGCGCTACTCCATTAGTTGGGAAGATTATGATCCAACGAAGCTAAAATTTTGAGTTTATGGGTTCTGGATTCAAGAACAGGCAACTTATTAGCCATTCTGAATAAATTATCTATACATATTAATTTTTAACACAAATAAAAAAATTGGTCAAAGTTATTGTATCCGGTCGAATCCATACAAACCATCGTAGCTCCTTCCTTTGGACAGTGGAAAAAGTGGCAAAAATAGTAGGGACCCTTGAACTTGACAACTTAATTTTATAATAGCCCTTTAATTCCACGGGTCTTAAATACCTACCTAAACTTTCATTTTAGAAAAGGGATGCCAAAAAGGGATTTTATTTTACTCTTTCTATTCACTTACTTCCCAACTTAAACTCTACCCTTTCCCTCTAGAAGTGTAAAACAACACCTTTGAAAATAAATGGGTTAAATCTCGTCAATGCAGCGTTGATGAAATGAAATATTTTGGTGTTACGTTCTTTAGTAGAAGATTTTAACATTTTAGATATTTATAAGGAAGAAAAGATGCGGAAAAAAAAATATTCCAACATAATAGAAATGCAATGCCTTCAATGTAATTAAGAAGTATATTATAAAAGAGTTGGACTTCACTTTTAACTTCCTTTCATAATTTCTATTCTGTTGGAAATTATAAATATTCTAGTCGTTAAATTTTCTTTACGGTCAAGAACATTTTAAAGTTGCTTTAAAGTTGAAACGTTTAGTAATTCACATGCATATTGGTTGTAGCATTTGATCAGGTTTTGAGGATATTCTATTCTATTTCTCTTTTTCAATAAAATGTAGAAATTAGAAAATTTAATATTGTATGGTGTTATTACTCTTCCAAATGACAACTTTTAAAGAATTATAATTAATATTGGTGAGATAAAGAGAGGAGTGAAGTGCGCTAAAATTGGAGTATTTATAAACATAACGGAATTCTGTAAATTCGGGGCCTTCATACGTGCAAACTCCACTTTCAGCTCCAAATAAAAAAAAAACCCCACTTAAAATCATTCCAATTGGGCTCCCACGAGTGGATTAAGGAATTTTTATGGAGAAATATATAATTTTAGCCGCTATATATTTTTTGGCTAGCGAATACAATTAATTTCTGCAAATTCTTCAATTTTTTATTTTAAAACCACCTGATCCAAGCTTATACCAAATGAGCCGTCTTTTTCGGTCCTTACCCGGATTAGTCCACGTATACAATTAAAAGTTAGGTCGCTTCCTCTGTTTCTCTTCTTCAACCCAGCTGCCTCTTGATTGTTAGTCACCAAACTAGATTTGTTGTTGAGTTTGGAGCTCAAGTCGTAGTTAGAGTACTTATTTTTTAAGATTTGAGTGGTGAAAATCATACTAAAAAGATAACTCCCCATTGTTTGAATTGAAGAATTGGGTTTGAATTGTGAATCTGATTTTTTTTGAGAAATTTGAAGTGAGTTTTATTTAGTTTTGTTGGAATTAGTCTAAGAAGATTGTATACAAAATTTGAAATCTGTTTGTGGAGATTTGGTCTGATTTTAAACAGGAATTACAACTTAAAATCACAACAAGAATTTGTCTTGATAGCTAACGACGTGTTATGCATTTTTTATATATTGTTATACGCATGAAAATATTATGACAGTAAAATATAATACGGAGTATATAGTATCTGACAAAACAAACCTTTCCGGCAAGTTTTAATTATCAATTATTTGCAAGAAATTTTTAATTTTTATCCACCGACAATATAAAAGATTTCTTATAGAATTAAACTACTTAAAGATAAAATATAAGCTACTATTCACAATAGACGAGATGAAGAACTTAAAACGGAAAGAAGATAAATAACTTGCTGAAATTAACTAATCAATTTACACTGGTTATGTAAAAACTCTTTATACTATCATTAATTATAAATGAAAATATGCATGCTAATCATACTATGTTAGTAAACACATAGTGCCTACTAGATGTACGAATCTCAACCACCAAAGACCAAACAAAAGCTCAAGACAATTGCTAAGACCAAAGCTTCACTAAATTAAAATTGAAACAAAACCAAATAACAACAAAGGCAAGAAAGCTACATCTTGTCCTACCCCCAGACAGGCGGAGGACACAATTATCATCTCAAATACTTAGAAAAACAGAAACATTTGCATAAGAAAAGGGTTGAACCTGTTTTCTCCAAAGATAATGAGAGTGATGATACACTTCGCACTAGTTGTGGCAATTCTCATTCTGGGACTGAATTTTGAACTAGTAAAAGGCATTCCCAACACCAACTTGACAAAGGTCCAGTGCAACAGCGGACAATATTTCAAAGATGATCCTTTTGCCATAAGTCTAGCCTATGTTGTTGCAGAACTAGTGAGCACCACGCCGTCGCGCCACGGATATGACTACCACAACATTTCTCCCTATCCAAACGCTTTTGCATATGGACATGCTGCTTGCAACAACAAAACTGCTACTCTAACCAAACAAGATTGTAAAACTTGTTTGGCTTCAGCTAAAGCTAATTTGCTTACTAGTTGTGATGCAAGAATTGGAGGTCGTGTTTTGCTTGTTGATTGTACAATGAGGTATGAACAATACCCTTTTGACGATTAACCTCAGAATTAAGCTGTCTTGAAAAACTTGGATCAACCATGTATTCTTGTCTATGTTGTGCTACATAACAAAATTTTCATGTGCCTTTTGACATTTCCCTTATATATAGGGAGGAATCTTGTCCATAATTAGTAATAAATAATTTGATTGCTTTAACAAATTTTTTCTATGTTTACTGATTTATCGCTAAAAGAATTACTATTACTTTGTACGTAACAAAGAAGAAATCCTAAATAACTTAGGATCTAATACCATGATAAAATAGATCCTCAATTTTGGTAGACGTATTTTGTAGGTGTAACTAATATATCTCCTTCGTAAAAGGTTTCCTTATAGCAAAATAAAGCTTATTTGATGGTATCACTATGGATTCTAATTGAACAAATATAATTTGACCAAATTTGAGGTAAGCTCTAGCATTAGTTTGTCCAACTAAAGCACAGCTAGGAACAGTTTATTAGCTTAGCTCTTTCTTACTGAGAAAAGGATATAGTAGAAGATATAGGACGTGCGAAAGATGTTGACTTCAGAAAGAATAGAGGTTAACTAGAACATACACAATTATCATTGCAATTTGAAAAGGAATTTTACCCGGTGAACCAAATGGTTGGCATCATTGCCAAAATTTTCTCTCACCCTACATATAGCCGACCCCAACTTGCTTGAGGTAGAGGCATAGTTATTGTTATTCTGTGAACCATCAAAAGGATTCCAGTGTTGTCAAACTGGATAATGTCTCTTCATCTATACAGTTCACAATGCTCTTTACACTAATCAATATTGCGAAATAAAGACCCTAATTTCACTCCTGATCGACTAAACCATTCAGGGAAAAAATCAAATGTATACACAAACTGCAGTTGAAAGTATACTTGTTTCATCCAGCTCAAGTTCCCTTTACGAGCTGTAAAGAGAAGCTCGTTCCATGAATCTGTCAACTGCTTGAGAGATGACCTCTCTACTGTCATTCTGGGAACTGAGAAGAAGAGTATTCGGGGATTTGTTCCCGAGATAACTCCTGTTTGAGGAGGACTGCATAGAGAAGCTCGTTCCATGAATCAGGGACACCGGGGAGACACCAGTGGCTGCAGTCTTGCTTGTGGAGAGGAACTGGTCCCACATTAGGGCCTAAATAATACAAAGACAAGTGACCATCTCTTCTCGGAGATGTCATTCCTGTTACATTCAGTAAACCCATAGTCCAGGCCTTTGATTTGTTAGCGAGCTGCGATAGCACATTTATGACCGTCTTATATTCAAATGAGTTCCTCGATGACTCTTCAGATGATGCTAAGTCAGGTAGTGTCTCCAGGTGACAGCTACCACCAGTCCTCCAATCTCCACCTCTGTAGTGTTCATCAGAGCGATTCAGTGTTCATCGGAGCGATTCATTAATTGCATATCAAGTGAGATAACCAAAACAAAATATCTACGGAAACAAATTTTAGACTAGTTTGTATGGCTCATTAGATATTATTAATCAAAATACCAATAATTTGCAGATATAAAAAAAATCAAGAAATCACACCAAGTACTAGATCTACTTAACTGAGGAAAGCCTTTACGCATTAAAGCATGCAATGCATAACAACCTATGGATTAAGAGTGGCTTACCTTGCATCATTGCATGTCTTTGTTGGAAAAAGAATTTTCTCCGACACATTTATCATTTAGAAAAAAAAGGTGCAACACTCAATGCTGCTCAATTCAGCACTTTAGAAACCTTTTAATGCACACTTCATGGTGCTTTAAGATGAAAATTTGAACCTCTTTCTTAAGATTTTCATAGCAGTCCATTCAATACCAATCTATTATATCTCTCGATGGTTACAAACAGTGTAAGGGTATATAGGAGAATACAACCAACTACTAGGGTGTGGACTCTAGAACAGACCCTATCATCATTCCAAGTTACAGCTTGTTTGGATGGTTGTTACATATCGTTTCATAATGTATCGTATTGTATTGTATTGTATTGTATTGTATCATTTGATGAATACAATGCCTGAATAGATTGTATCGTTTGCTGTTGTTTCATGATATCACACACCAACAATATGAAGAATAAACTTGCAATATTATAAAGAAAAATTATGATACGGGATAAATTTATTATATAAAAAGGTGGGTTAAATGATAAAATAAAATTATTTAATAATAATGAAGGGTGAGATGAGAGAAAAAAAAAAGATAACAACGCAACCAAACCAAATCGGTCGTTACATAAAGTAGCACATTTCGTCGTTATGTAACGACGGATTTAATGATACGATATAATAAAATTTAACAACCAAAACAAACATCGTATTTAAAGTAACAATACGATACAATACAATAGGTAACAACCATCCAAACAAGCTGTTAGTGAAATCCGACAAGTAGCGGTCGCAACAGATATCCTTTCCTGATAAAAAGCCTATCAAAAGGCAATGTGGCCCCCCATTCAAAATACTTTCTCTTCTTTTGAAGGTATAATGTATTAGACAAAATATTTTTCCTCTAAAGGAAATGGACAGGGGAAATATTTCTCCATCAATATATTAGTTTTAAACCTTAAAGCTGTTTATTTCTTTTTTTCTTTTTTGGATTTTGAGGGAGGGAGGGCGGAGATGGGAAAATTATGCTGACCTCCCTCAAGCCAAAATGTAGAAGACCATCCCTATGACTATTGGTATTCCCTTTAGTTCAGTGCAACAATTAGTTTGATCATTGAAATGAAGATATTGAACCAACTATTTCAAAGTATATATAGATTCGACTACTGCCCGCTATTATGATTCATAATTTGATCAGTTTCTAAGTTGTTTTAAATATTATTTTCATTACCAATAGAAGTGATCATTGTAAAGGTTGTGAGAGGGGAGGTAGTTGTAATTACTAAAACTACTAGAAGGTTATTTGAATTCTAGAAAATTAGTCAGAAGGAAATTCTGACAAATTTTTTTCTTAAACTAAATGAGAAAGTGAAGGAGACTGATCGTTTGGGATAGCTGCACAACGTGCATACACATAAACTCTTACTTGACATTTAAGCTATATATCCTTTCCTCTTTGTTTTTTTTCTTTCTTTTAATGGTCGTATATTTTATATATCTATTCTCAATGCCTGTATATCTTCCATTTAAATAGCACATCTTATTTCCCTATCACTGTCTCTATCATAGATAATAAGATGAACTGAGTGCTATGAAGTTTTAACATGCACAAGAGGAAAGATGATTTTATTCATGAAAAATAGGCTCTTTATATAGAGTAGATACAAACGGAAATATATTAAAGGTGGAACAAACTATGTGATAAGATTTTGTGCAGTAGGATACACTAGAACACGGAAACTAACAAAATCCGAAACCTAGAAAATAGGAAGCTAATAACAAACTCCTAAACTGAAGGATATCAATTGTTATGCCCCACAAGTTGGGGGTGACTGGAACAAGCCCCAACTTGTGAAAATTGCACAGAAAAGTGGAACGCGGAAGAGGCCTTGAGAGGATGTCGGCAACTTGATCAGCAGAATGAAGGTGACGAACCTCAAGTGCTATTTGTTGAACTTGCTCGTGAACAAAATGGAAGTCAATAGCTACATTTTTCATCCTACTGTGAAAAACTGGATTAACACAAATGTAGGTGGTACTAACGTTGTCATAGAGGACTGTTGGTGGAGCAGACAATGGGAAATGAAGCTCATGGAGCAAATTCGTGAGCCAATTAACTTCAGAAACAACAGCAGCAACAGCTCGGTACTCAGCTTCCGTGGATGAGCGTGAAACAGACCTTTGCTTTTTGGAAGACCAAGAGATTGGTGAGTTCCCAAGGTAGACAACATAACCTATTGTTGATGTTCTGTCTTGTCGATTTCCAGCCCAATCAGAGTCAGAATAAGCAAGTAAACGATCTGTTGGTTGTCGACATAGCTTAACTCCCATTGTGCTGGTGTGTTTCAGGTAGCGCAACAAACGTTTGATAGCTTTCCAGTGAGACACTTTTGGATAATGCATAAAATGAGACAACTTGCTAACAGCAAACTCGATGTCAGGCCTAGTGAAGGATAGATAGTGAAGCTTACCAATGATTTTTCTGTAAAGCGAAATGTCAACAGTAGAATCGGCTTCAGAATCAGCGAAGGAGTAGGTTGATGTCATCGGTGTTGGGACACCCTTGCATTCAGCCATATGCAATTCATCCAGAAGATCCATGACATATTTGTGTTGAGACAATTATATGGCAGTTGGCGTTGATATTACTTCAACACCCAAAAAAATAACGTAAGAGCCCAAGATCTTTTAGAGAGAACCATTGAGAAAGAGTATCAATGATGGACCTGAGACTTCTTCCAATATTACCCGTAATAATTATGTCATCAACATATATGAGAATGTAGACAGTAACCTCTAAAATGTGAAGGATAAACAAAGATGAGTCATTAAAATATGAAGGATAAATAAGGATGAGTCAGATTTGGATTTAACAAACCCAATACTTGTCAAATAGTTGGTGAGCTCGGTGTACCACGCCCTAGGAGCCTGCTTAAGTCCGTATATTGCTTTTTTTAGCTTGCAAACATATGTTGAATGTTCAGAGGACTCGAAACCAAGAGGTTGTTTCATGTACACTTCTTCTTCCAGTCAGCCTTGTAAGAAGGCATTATTGACATCCATCTGATGAATAGGCCATGAGCGTTGGGCAGCAATTGCAAGGACCAAACGGACTGTTGCGGGCTTGACAACGCGGCTGGATGTAGAATGATAATCCAACCCAGGCCTTTGCGTGAAACCATTGGTTACTAGGCGAGCCTTATTCCTGTCAATGCTTCCATCAGGTTTATGTTTAACACTAAACAACCACTTACAATCTACAACATTCCGAGAGGGATCACTGGGAATAGTTCCCACGTCTGAGTTCTGATTAGAGCATCATATTTTGCTTTCATCGCTTCTTTCCAATGGGGGTATAGTTGTGCTTGACAGTAGGAGGGGGGATTGGTAGTGAGAGGTTGGTTTTGGCAAGAAACGTCTTGGGTTTCAGGCTATTTGTTTTTGATCGGGTAACCATTGAATGAGGAAGGGTGGCTGGTTTTGGTTGCGATGGAGAAGAAAGAACGTGTTGGGGTTGGGATTCTATGGGTGGCTGTAGTTGAGGGGCTTGGACAGATGTGGTAACTTTAGAGGTTCGACGGCTATAGGTTTGGATAATGGCTGGTTTACTTTTTGCCGCATGAGGAGGGAGGATGGGTTGAGTAGGGGAGGAATAATCAAAGGTGCTAGTTGGATTGTTGGGATAAGGAGGAGAATTACCTGAGCTCTGTGACGCTGCTGGAGAAGGAACAGAGCAAGACTTTTGTATACACGTAGACAAAGGCAAAGGTAGTTCAAAACAATGTGACTCTGTTGGGATATCTGTGTGTGCGCCTTTTGGTAAAGATACGTCATCCCAAGTAATTTTTAAATTCAGATTCTTATAATTAGAGAAAATATTGGGAAAAGGATAATTATTTTCAGCAAATACTACATCTCTCGAAAGATAAATTTTGGAGGTGGTTGGGTCAAAGCATTGATGGCAATAATATTTATTTGAAAATCCCAAATAAACACAGGGCTTTGATTTTGAATCAAGCTTATTTTGTGAATACGGTTTTAGCCATGGATAACATAAACAACCAAAAATTTTGATGTTTTCATAATTTGGTGATTCTTGAAATAAAATCTCATATAGAGACTTTTCTTTTAAAATTGGAGTTATCATTCTGTTAATGAGAAAAACAGCTTGATGACATGCAAAACTACAAAATGTGGCTGGTAATGAAGCTTGGTGCATTAGAGTTTTGGCAGTCTCGACGACATGGTGATGACATCGTTCTACCGGAGCAACTCTTTGTGGAGTATAAGGTGGGGAAATTAAGTGTTCGATGCCTTGTGATTTTAAATATGAAGTTAAGCTTTGAAATTCATCTCCTCCGTCAGTGTAAAAAGATAGTATTTTTGTTTGAAACCGACGTTTGAGCAAAGGATGTAGTGTTTTGAAAACATCTAAAACCTCATTTTTGGTATGTATTGCTTGGAGCCACATGTACTTTGAAAATTAATCGACGAATAAAACATAATATATTTTTCTATCAATAGACAAAACTGGTGAAGGTGCCACATATCACTATAAATAATTTGTAGCGGCCTTTGACTCTGCAAAGAACTTGTCGAAAAAGATTGCCTGTGGCTTTTATTTGATTGGCATGAATTACAAATCGAAAGAGAGTCTTTCATAACTGGAAAATTTTTTGAAAAATATATCTAAATTACAGCGTGTTGAATGCCCCAAACGCCGATGCCATAAATCTAAAGGCATAGCCACATTGCATTGGGATTGTGAAGAAGGGTTGTCTAGCGGCCATTCATAAAGTCGTCCTCTACTCCGTCCTTGAACCAATGGCGCCCCCGTACTCAGATCTTTCACAAGATAAGAGAATGGAAAGAATTCAATGGATGTTTTATTGTCACGACAAAATTAGGAAACTGAAATTAAGTTGTTGGCAATTGAAGGGGAGCAAAGGATATTAGATAATTGAAAGCAAGAATTAGATGCATATAAATCAGTGTTACCAGTGTGAGAAATTGGTATGGTGTTACCATTTCCCATAGCAATCTCTTCTGGACCATTGTAGTCATTAATGTTTGTAAGACTTCGGGCATCCGATACAACATGGTGTGTAGCCCCTGTATCGACTATCCACAGAGCAGGTTGTTGCGTTTGTTGTCCAGCAAAGTTGGCTCGTGCCTGAAAATGATTATGAGACTGAGAGCGGCAAACTCGAGCAGAGTGTCCAATGCGGTCACGTAACTGGCACACTAAGTTGTTGTCTTGCTGATTGGCACGACGATTGCGCCATGGCTGAGAACGATGCTGCTGGTTGTTATTTTGACGCCTATTGTTGTTGGTGGCGTTGGTCCTTGTTTGAGAGCTGGTCTTTTGAGCAACAGCCGCAATGATTGTGGTGGAGTGTGAGGCAGAGCATTGTGTTTGAGAAAAAGCTCATGGCCAATAAACTTTTCAAATAGTTCTTCATACGAGATAGGTGTGTCACCTGCTTGAAATGCTGCTGAGATTTCTCGATATTCTGGTCCAAGCTCAGTGAGAATCTTGAAAATGAGTTCAGCGTTGGTGACAGGTGCTCCTGCAGTCGCAAGTTCATCGCAGAGAAAACAAACTTGATTGAGATAGTCTGTGACTGGAAGGTTCTCTTTGGTGAGACGAGCAAGGCGATCTCGCAAGCTGAATACGCGAGTTTGAGACTTATTGGCATAAGCAGCATGGAGGGAATCCCATGCCGCTTTGGCAGTGGCTGCAACAGCTCCAGTGGCAGCAAGAGTTGGATCAACTGACGCTAAAATAGCGTTTTGGATCAAGTGGTCCTGACGAAACCAAACGTAATCGGGGTTGGCAATTGTCTGGTTGTTTGTGGTAGTGGTCTGGACAGGAGAAGGGATAGTCCCATCTAGATGGCCATAGAGATTGTGTCCTCTCATGAACATGGACACTTGTGCCTTCTAGAGAGAGAAGTTATGGCTGCCAGCAAGTTTGATCAGAAGTTTGGGTAACTGGGTTGAATTGAACAATAGAGGTGGTGCTTGTTGCATCAAAATTGGTAACAGAGGGTGCCATTTGTGGTGGGTGGGTGGATAACAAAAAGCTTAGAACTCTGTGAGGAGAAAGAATGCTCTTGATACCATATGAAGTTTTAAAATGCACTATTCATGAACAATAGGCTCTTTATATAGAGCAGATATAAACGGAAATACATTAAAGGTGGAACAAACTATGTGATAAGATTCTGTGCAGTAGGATACATTAGAATACAGGAAACTAACAAAATCATGAACCTAGAAAATAGGAAGCTAATAACAAACTCCTAAACTGAAGGATATCAATTGTTATCCTTTAATAACTACATGATTAAGGGATTTCATTAAGACAGTCTCTTAATCAACCGACAGCTCGTATTTTCGGAATATTTCAATAGATTCAAATTTTATGGTTAGAACTTTTCTATTTAAGTAAATAATATAAACAATATTTTTAAGACTGAATTGAAAAATTATTAAAAAACGAAGCAGACTTGGAAATTTGCGATGACTTAGGATATTACTAACATCATCACACAGGTAACAACATTCAACCTACAAGCACAATAGCTGAACATCTTTTCTTCTCCCAATCTGTTGACAAGTTCATCACCCAAAGGGCGGGATCGCAACCATTCATGCTTCGCTGGTACCCAAGCGGCTACAAGGTCTTCATACAAACTCATCTGCCCAATTTACAGAAGTAAAAAAAGCAACTCAATGACGTAGATCAAGGACCACTTGAATGTAAATAACAAAACCAAACGTTGACTTCCAATAACTGGAAGTAACAGTTTCTTTTCACTCCGCCAAAACAAAGTAGAAGTATAACAACTATTGCAAGAAAGAAGAGAAACTTCTGCAACATATGGAACTAAGGTATGTTAAACTTATGATTAAATGAGAAGTAACTAAACCTACCCCAATAGATTGCTGAATTTGCTAAAATGGTTATATCTATTAGCATCCGGATTAGGGAAGCAGCTTATAAATTAAGCAATATGACAAAAGTCAAAATAGAGAACTGAAAAAAAATGAAAAACGAAAGAGAAGTCACAGCTTGGAGTGATGAGCACTCTCAGGCTCAATATACAGGATGAAATCGCAAAAGTCATAGCGAGCTAAGAGTAATATCAGAGATGGAGGAAAAGAAAAGCAAGTTATAGGGAGAGCAAATTTCATGCTACATTAAACCTTTGTCAGGTTACCTACCGGCTGAAATAAAAACCACACTAGAGGGAGGACAAATGTTCATGCTACATTGGAACCTCTGTTATTGCATCTTCCAAGACTACTTATCAAGTGCACTTCCACCTATATATGGAAATAATCCTAGGACAAGATACTGTTAAAAGACTCAAATGCCTCTGGACTCAGTTACTTGAAAGTGCTTTTTCCAAAACTACAAAACATTTATCCGAGAGATGAATGAAAATTTCAATGTCATCTTTTGGCCTTAAACTGGAAAAGATATATGAAGAAGTAAGAAAAGCGTGCTTTAGGGTTAAAAAGGAAGATGACTGCACATCAAAGAAATTATCAAATATCTAGTACGATAAACTAGTTGGAACAAGTGTATAATACTTCTTAGAAAATAGTAAAGTTCCAAATTACTATTAGATTCTGGTACATGGACATCCAAAAGAGTTGAGTAAAGCAGCTTATGAAAGATGACTCGCCTCTTTTTTCCTTTCCAGAAGTTCTGAGATCATTGATTGGCTCGAACAGGCAAGTTTTAATAGATTTAGCCATGCCTGACCTCTAACTGCTATTACTCCAGTATCAAGCAGTGTTCTACCATCATCCAGAATAGCTTGGTGCCTAACAAGCTCCTTCAAGCTAGGTTTTTGAAGCAGATTCTCCACCAAGTTGATAGAATAGGTATCATTTGAAATCCCAGATTTTGCTGCCACGATAACACCGTGACTGGAAGCAATGTCCAGTGTAACAGGGACAGTCACAACGCAGGATGCCTCCTTAGGCAGAACCATAGTTGAGGCATCAAAACAAGGAAGAACATCCCCAGTCATTGTAAGTAGCCCACCTGCAAAAACTCTTTGACTCTGCTCAAAATGGTGTTTCATGAAGAAGTAGAGAGTATACCCACTATGTTGGGCAGAAGTTACAATATAACAATACAAACTAATTAATCAATAATTTTTGGAGAAAATTGAAAAATGTTGATGATGCATGCTGATAAGCAAATAGGTTTTAAAAACCTTCATTTTCAAAAGCTTGTCTTGCACAAGATGCAATTGCTAGGATGTGATCAAAGAGCAGGGGAACTGGCCCATCTTGGTCATCAGCTGCCAAGTAAGGAAGTGGCAGAAACACTTTTCCCATAGGATTTGCCCATGGTACCCTTTTAGAATCACCTCCAGCATGAAGCAACAAGATGTGTTTTTTGGCAACCAAGTCAAGTAATGATGGAGAAGGTTCTTTCCTCCCAGAACTTCCGCGCTGTATCAAAGAGAAACAAACGATTTACTAACAAAGTTACAGCTACTCCCTGCAGAGGGATGATAAATGACATTCCATCAAAGATAGCAAGATTTAGCCAAAGGTCTACCGGAAACAGCCTCTCTGTCCTTCCAGGATAGGGGTAAGGCTGCGTCATCTTACCCTTCCCAGACCCCATTCGTGGGAACTCACTGGGTTGTTGTTGTTGTCATCAAAGCTAGCAAGAAAACACTTGCACGACTGGTCTTTGACCAGTATGCAATTAGAGCTTGGTTTAATGATCCTTTTTACACAAAGAATCAGTTTTGGAATTCAAGAATGACATCAAGAACAGTTCATCTCTCTTTTGTCTAATGGAGATACATGAAAATCCTCCCAAATGAAAAATAAACTTCACCCAGTTCTTAAAATGCATGCTTATCTTGCATAGACTCATATGACTTGCATCAAGATTTATATCAAACTAAGCTTTCTCAGCCCATATTAGACAGAGCTTCTGCGTGGAGATTAGACGGACAAAGTGAGCAAAAACTGGTGCAGTATGCCCAATAATAACTAAAGCATTTGGAGGTATCACTGATATATAACTAAGTGTCTCTCTTATTCAAATGTCATTAGTGAATGCTGCACCAGACAAACTAATGAGAATTAGTGATAAGTTATCCAGTCATAATAAAGAAGTACTAGTTCAGTGCTGTCCTATGTAGATAGAGGGATTTGGCCCTATATATCTCACATTAATAGACTTAAGTCATTTTCACCAGTTTGAACTAGACAAACAGTAAATTTCATATATAAAGTAAATGCACGTGCATTACAATATCTCAAACTCAGACTATAAATGTGAACATAAGAAATTTTAAGAAAATTTGGTAAAATAGAAACCTGAGAATTGAGAGCAAGTTGTTGGTAATAATCGGCAAGTCGTAAAATAGCATGAAGAGTGGCAGCACCAGAACCGATTCGCTGGCCATGTGGATCAGGAACAGCGAGGGTAATTGTGGAATCAGCGATGCGACCCACGCGTTTGGCTCGCTTGAGCTGCCATTCATAGAGCTGAGCTTGTTCAGGGCTCGCCGCCGTGAGCACGATTGCATCCCACGTTGGAACCCTAGCCGGATGTCGTACCGATAACCTTAAATGATACCACGATTTCCTTAATGTAGCAGCCAAGTCTGCTTTGACTCGGCTTCTTTGATTGTACCTCCTTTCCATTTCTATAATAATTGCAGCTGCTGCTGCCGGAGAAAAAGGCAGATCAGTAACACAATCGCCACCGACAGCCTTAGTGAATACTGGTTTGTGCCGCCAAAATTACAATCAAACATCAGTTGACTGAGTGAAAACTCAGTTGGTTAAAATGGGAACTGACAGTAGGAATTCATAAGGAAATTGATGGAGAAAAAAGAAAAAGTTGTGGATCAGCACAAAGAGAAATGTGCGTCGCCCAAGATCGAACCGGAGGCCTTCAGTGTGTTAGTCTGACGTGATAACCAGCTATAGCACAACACCTGCTCGTTACCTTGGGACTTATGATTCTACATTTACTCGAATGTCGCTTTCAAACTCTAAAAATAATTATCTCAAATTATCTCAAATTATATGTCATTTTAGAAGTTCAAGAATAAATTAATTTTTTTTTTCTATTCTACCCTTAATATTATTGTTCCAAATACCTTAAAATTATAAGTAAGTATTAAATGAATAAAGATTATATCTTAAGACATAAATTATAGTAAAATAGTCAAAAACCTTTCTTATTAAATATATTGTTAAGGGCGTGTAAAAGAAAAATACGACAAATAATTTGATATGGAGGGAGTTCAAGTTTGAGTACTTATTTTTTATCGCTAACTTACATTGCAACCTTTTTTTGAGGGATTTGTAGCCGTACCCTATATTTGTGCCACCTTTTAACATGTAACCTATTTTTAAAAATTATTGATTTGGTAGCCAGCTGACAACAAATCCGTAAGAATATGACAATTATACCCCTGACAAAAGATATAAAACCTGCATCACGCATTAATTGCGTGATCCGCAATCTCATTAGTGAAAAAAGATCTCCTCCATCACTCCGTCCCTCCTCAAAAGATCTCTTTCAACCCTAGTCGAAGATCTCCTCTCCTCTCAGCATCTTTATCAAAAAACCAGGAACGTGAACCAGATTCATCTTCATAATTCGAAATTACAAAACATTGTAGGTATTGCCATTTATCTTCACAATTCGTATTAGTTTGTCAAACTGATTGAACTTCATCATATATATTTTTGTAATTATTTTGGTAATTCGTCATGTTTTTTAAGTTTTGAACTTAAAAATAAATTCTAAATTCAATTAACGCCTTTAGATATTTTTACTTATGCTCATTTACAAATCACACTTGCATGAAGTTGTTTGACGGATATAGCATAAAGTTTTCACTTATAGATCTTCAAAAACTTTTCAAAACTTCAAATTTAATGCGTGAAGGATATAGAATAAAGTTGTTTCACGTTGAACTCTAAAGTTTTAATCAAATACAAGCTAAAACTTCATGCTAATGTAGCATGAAATTATTTCACATTAAAGCTAAAACTTCGTGCTAATGTAGCACGAAGTTGTTTCACGTTGAAGCTAAAACTTCATGTTAATATGGCATGAAATTGTTTCACATTGAAGCTAAAACTTCATGCTAATGCATGCTGAAGTTATTTAGTTCATTTGCTAAAAATTTCATACCAAAACATGCTGAAGTTTTGTCCTGCAGTCTACAGTTTGTCATGAGTTTTATCCGAAACATCAATCTAAACATGCTAAAGTTTTTTAGTTCATTTGCTAAAATTTCATACTATACATGCTTAAGTTTTTGTCCTGCAGTATCTAATTTTCTAATGAGTTTTTGCTATACTTCATACTTATACATGCTAAGGTATTTTTGTTCATTTCCTAACATTTCACACTAAACATGTTGAAGTTTCCATACTGCAAGATGAGTTCAATTTGTCTTGTTATTACTTTCAATGAGGGATGGACTTTTGATTAAAACTACTTGGATCATGATACAAAACTTGTTATGGTTAATAAACAATTATTATTCAACATTTTCTTGAAGAAAATTAGTGAAGTCACAGATTTTGATTCAATCAAATATGCACTAAAAATATGATATCAAACTAAATACAAGCAAAGGGATGCTAGTAACTTCATATGAAGAACTCAGAACCTGTATACATTTGCTAACAACTGATTCAGCCTTCAAGAATTGCCATTCTGTCGTCGAAAAAATACAACTACTTTATGATAGTATAGCTGCTTTAGAATCTGCAATATTCAAACCATCTCTTGCACATACAATAGATTCAGAACAACTTGCTCATTATCAACATGAAGTAGAACAGCCAATAATAGAAGTAGACAATGAGCGACAACCTTCTAACATTACAGCTGATTCAGAATATGGAACACTGTAAGAATACTTGCCGCTACAACAAATTCAGACCAGTTTGGTGAGGCCTAACAAGAAGAAGGATAGCTAATAATGCAAATAGACAACCAACACACAATTCAACAAAGTTTTTTGTTATCTTCTACAATGATAAGCAACAACCAAGATCAAGAAAATACATAAATTATATGATAACATCAGATACAATTGAAGAAATTGCTTAAACTTCTACTGCTTCTAAAAATTCAAGAAAAAAAGTGAGGAGAAAGCTGAAAGAATCTCCACCATGTAAAATACTTAGGCATGATGCATTGCCAGAGGAAATAAAAGTAGGATCAATTTTTTAGAACAAGAAGAGCATGAGTAAAATTTTCTGCAGCTTGGAGATAAACCAAAAAGTTGAATTCACTGTTGTTAGATCATGTTCAAAGAGATACGAGTTGAAATGTATCGTGGAGAAATGTGGTTGGAATGTACGTGCTACCAAAATAAAAAATTCCACACTTTTCAGGGCGATAAAATTTCATAACACCATGATGTTCAGTTGACGCAAGAAAATCATATCAGAAGCATGCTACATCAAATTTTATAAGTGAGCAAATTTTAGAATATGTTCGGGATAAAAAGATTGAGGTTATTGTCACGATCCCAGTTTTCCTCCGTAGGATATCGTGATGCCACCTAGTCTCTAAGACTAGGTAAGCTTAACGCTTACTGAATTAATAGAAGAAATCAACCATCAAACGAAGAATATGAGATAAAAATCTTATACACAATTACAATTCCCAAAATAGGTAGTACAAGTCATAAGATCTACTGAGTTCGCTAAGAGAATCCTTAAGTACAACTGTTCGGAATGGAAATCAAACAGTACAAAAACAAAATCAGAAGGTGACTCCGAGGCATGCGAATGCGACGACATGTTTACCTTGAGTCTCCACAGCTCGACCCGCCAACTAATAAACAACAACAACCGTGACACCTGAATCCGCACAAAAATGTGCAGAAGCGTAGTATGAGTACACCATAGAGGTACCCAGTAAGTATCAAAACTAACTTCAGTGAGGTAGTAACGAGGGACAGTCAAGACACCTACCGGACTAAACAAACTGAACAAGCGTGAAGGTGAATTAACAGAAGAAACAATATTAATATAAAGCTAAGCAGGATAAGGAACACAGATTAATACTTGCAGCGATACACTAATAACAATAATATTTAACAGGAAACAGTCAAGTAATAATATTGTAGAGTAAACTGAACAGAGTCTAAGTCAGTGAAATCAAATAAAAGAAAACCAGCAACAACTCAATAAAAACAACCGCTCTCACACCAGATTTGTTCAAGCATTTCCACGAGGTACCGAACTTCATAATCACAACTCACGGGTCTCAATTCTCGAACCCTAATCACCTGGCACCTTGTGCCCACAATCCATAACCGCACGGACTAGTCACGTGTCAAGAGGACCACTCTCACACAGAAGGCAAGAAGATAGGAGTACATGTAATGGTCAATAACGTCAGGACTCATCTCCTTAAACCGATATGGGTGGGTGATTCATCTACGTGTATACTTGTGCAAGTGTTCTACCACAATTCAAGTCCACAATTAAGAGTGGAGATAAGGAATGGCACATAAAAAACGATCACCACGAAATATACAATGTAAATAAGACAGCAATGAAGTGGATGTAACGACAAGCACAACTAGATTAGCTATATAGAACTGAGCAAATAGAGCAATGCGGAGGAAAACAACTAGCAGTGTGCTATGGAAAACAACAATCAAAGACAAGTGCACAGAAAAGGGGAAATGGCAACAGAGCCCTCCCAAGGTATCGCCTCGTAGTCTCAAATCGTAAAATGAATCACAACGACACGGCAGAAACCTCGTACAAACAATATCAACCGCAAGGCAGAAATCTCGTACAACAATAATGACCGCACGACATAAACCTCGTGCCATAATAACCACCGTACGACAGAAAACTCGTGCCCCAATAACAATCGCACGGTAGAAACCTCGTGCCACAATAATAACCGCACGACAGAAACCTCGTGTCACAATAACAACCGCACGGCAGAAACCTCGTGCCACAATAACAACCGCACGGCAGAAACCTCGTGCAAACAAAACACTGAACACAATAACAACAACAACGACAATAACACAAGAATACGGCAAGTAAATCAACTCAGGAACTCCAGAACACAAAGAGACGGAAGAACGAGCTCGCAAGGAAAGACATAACAGGAAATAATGGTATAACATAGCAATAGCTCAACAAGGAAGAGACTGTGTAACAATGACTCCACATAAGTACAATTCAACGATAAGAGGGATAACGTGAATCAATGACTCCAATTAAGGGTAAGTCAACAATGATAAGGAATAACAAAACTTCAATTAGGGTTGAGCAATTACGGAAGAGATTCAACAAACTCAATTAAGGATCAGCAGATTATGGGAAAGATAATAATAACTTCAACTAATGATAGGCAATTATGGAAAAGATAGCATAGCAATAAAAGAAGTAACAACTTTAGCTAAGACACTTAAGATTTTAATCGGCAATAAGGGTAGAACATGAAGCAATTAATTTCAAATAAAGATACGTAGAGGTGAAACTAGTAAATGGGGGATTTATCATAACAAAACAACTTCATATCTAATGAACATAAGAACATATGAGCCCTAAACGGTCAAATTTTCACAAATAAGCCCGAGCACGTACTCGTCACCTCGCGTACACGGACTTCACATGACACAATTAGCATCAAAGACTCACATCCTAAGGGGTAGTTCCCCCTCCCCCCCCACAAAGTTAGGCAAGATACTTACCTTAAAGAAGCTAGATCGTTACTTTAAAATGACCTTCTCGAGTGGAACAACCTCCGAAAGGCTCAAATCTAGTTAAAAATCTTCAATTTATAAATTAAATTCATAGAAAATAATCCCGGATAATAAAGCTTCAATCTTTAATAAGAACTAAAAGTCAACCCAAAAGTCGAACCCCGGGTCCGCACCTCGGAACTCGATAAAATTTATAAAACCTGAACACCCCATTCCGATACGAGTTCAATCATACCAAAATTATCAATTTCCGACATCAATTCGTCCTTCGAATCATCATTTTATATTTTGAAAGATTTCTTAAAAAATTCTCATTCTTCCTCAACTCAAAACACTAATTTAATGACATCATGAAGTATAATCAATTTCGGGTGAAGAACACTTACACCAAAGATTTTCTTGAAAAACCCACGAAGAATCGCTCAAATCCGAGGTCTACAACTCAAAATATGAAAAAGTTGCCAAACCCTCGACTTATATGATTTTTCCCATGCACGATCGCACCTGCGACGCATTAGCCGCTTTTGCGGCGTCTCATTTGCAACAAAACGTCTGCTTTTGCGGAGAATCATTGGAGGCCGCTCCATGCACCTGTGGAAAAAGCTCCACTTCTGCACTAATGCAGGTGCGGCCAGTGCTGTGCTTCTTTGCTGCTTCTCACTCCTACGTCTTTCCCATCCGCTTCTGCTATCACGCAGGTGCAAAATATCCTTCGCACACGCGACAACTACCCAGACCGGCCCATTGCTTCTGTGACCAATTCACACTTTTGTGTTCACGCTTCTGCGTGCACGCACCTGCGGTCCCTCACGTGCAGGTGCGAAGATACCAGTTAACAGAAAATTCTTGCAGCTCCAAAAAATGCTCCAATGATCCGAACCCCGTCCGAAACTCATCCGAGCCACTCGGGACTTCGTCCGAATAAGTCCCATAACGTAACACGGACCTACTCGAGGTCTCAAATCACATCAAACAACTTCAAAACTACAAATCGCACCACAAATCGAACTTATGAATTTCCGAGTCTTCTAACTCCCAAAACTCGTGCCGAAACATATCAAATCAACCCGGAATAACGCCAAATTTTGCATGCAAGTCCCAAGTGACACAACGAAGCTAATCTAACTTTCGGAACCGCAATCCAATCCCAATATCACCAAGGTCAACTCTCGGTCAAAACTCTCAACCTTCCAAAACTTTAACTTTTCAATTTTCGCTGAAATGCTTCAAATTACCCTACGAACCTCCAAATCCAAATCCGGACGCATGCCTAAGTCCAAAATCACCATACGAAACTATTGGAACTATCAAAACGCCATTTCGGAGTCGTCTATACAAAAGTCAAATTCCGGTCAACTCTTACCGCTTAAGCTTTTAAAACACGAATCTTTCTTCCAAATCAATCTCGAATCATCCGAAATCCGAACTCGACTATGCACGCACATCATAGCACATAATACGGAACTGCTCGAGACCTTAAGCAACCGAACGGAGCGCTAATTCTCAAAATGACCGAAGGGTCGTTACAGCTACACCAGCCTTTGTAGAAAGTGAAATGAAAAAAAAAATAGAATTGACATTGGATATCACAAGGCATGACATGCTATTCAAAAAGCTATTTCTTTTATAAGAGAACTACCAGATTCTTTCTTCATACCTGCACATGATGGTGCATAGAAACACAGAGACGTACACTAGCATAAAAAGAGATCAACAAAATCGGTAAGAAAAAAAATAATAACCATCTATCTGAAGTTTCAATTGTTCCTACTTGAAAAATTCACACCTTATGATTTGTTCTTTTTGTATTTCACCTATACAGGTTTGCTTACATGTTCTTTGCTCCTGCCGCATCAATAGCTGATTTGCGTTATTGTAAACCTGTGATTGTAGTAGATGCAATATTTTAAAGTCAAAATATCGTGGTGTTCTGTTTGTTGTTGTATCAAAGGATGCAAACAATCAAATCTTTCCTCTATCTTTTGGCATAGCAGATTCAGAAAACAATGATGCATACATTTGGTTCTTCGAGGAAATAAGAAAAGCAACTGAAATTCGTCGTGAACTGGTTTTCTTATCAGATAGAAACCAATCTATCGCAAATGGAATTAGACAAATTTATCGTGAAGCTCACCATGGTATCCGCCTCTATCACTTTGAGAAGAATTTAAAGCAAGACATACAAAAAGCACGGTAATAAATCTTTTCCAAAGTATTGCAAGGTCATACAAGCGTGAAGATTTTAATCAGTTAATGTCCCAGATCAAAAGTATTCACAAGAAAACATACAATTACATAATGGAAGAGCCACCAAATAGATGGGCTCGATCGTGGTTCCCACAGCGACGTTATGATATGCTGACAACAAACATGGTAGAATCAATAAATTTTGTGTTACTAAAAGCGAGAGAAATGCCTGTTTTAAGAATGTTAGATTTCATCCAAGAAAAGTTGCGACAATGGTTTTATGAACGGAGAAAAACACCACATGAAACTTTTCACAAAGTATCAATATAGGCAGAGAAGAGATGAATAAGAAGATAGACTTGGCTAGCAAAATGTTTGTACGTATATTTATTAACTTCAGAATTTACTTCAGCATGTTTTGTCTGAAGTAATTAACTAATGCATAATCACTTCAGCTTTTTATGTCTGAAGTGATTTACTGATTACAGATAAAAAACTTCATACTTTTTCTTTTTGAAGCAATAATACACTAATATAATTTTTTTATTTTTTTATTCCTTCTTAGGTGTTCAACCTTGATTCAATGTTGTTTAGAATAAATAATGAAAAGAATGGAATATATTGTGGACTTAAATAAGAGAATTTGTGGCTGCTTGGAATTCCAACTTGATGAATTGCCCTGTCCACACACAATTGCTGCTATCAAGAAGAGATATTTGCAGAAATCTGATTACCGCTCAAAATGGTATTCAAGAAAAATATGATTCAAAACATATCAAAGGCATGTCAATACTGTGGGAGAACAAAATTCATGGGATATACCACAATATGTAGACTCTAAAATCACGAAACCTCCCGATGTAGAGATTCTACAAGGAAGAAGACAAAAGAAGAGGTATATCCATGCGACTGAATCAGTACGACTGAAGTCTGCCAAATGCGATCGCTGTAAACAAATTGGGCATAACAGAACAACTTGCTGTCTTCGCCACCGCCTCATCCATATTCCAAGAAACACGCTGAAAAATACTCCAACGTTCAATAATCGTTGGAAAAAAAATCATTCTAAAGGAAGATAGATATTCTAAATTTAGACTTTCATTATTGATTGATATATGTGAAGTGTGATTGTTTTTATAGAAATAAAAAAAAATATGCTCTTGGATTGAAAAAATCATTTTTATATTATTTGAAGTACAAATCACTCATTTTTTTTTTGGCGGCTTACAGGTTTGGTTGGATTCTAAAAAAATACGCAATCACTTCAGCGAGAAAAAAACTGTAAGTGAAATATATCTTTAACACACACAACACACACATATATAATGAAAAACTACAAATCTTTTTGCATGAAGTATTCATATATATAAAGTAATACTTCAAGCCTACAAGGATAAATCTGAAGTTTTGCAAAAACTCATTAGAACAATACATACTACAGGACAAAACTTCAGCGTTTTTAGTCTGAAGTTTTAGCAAATAAACTAAAAAACTCCAGCATGTTTTCTCTGAAGTTTCGGAAAAACTTATAACAAAATTTGCAGACTGCTGGACAAAACTTCAGCATGTTTAGTATGAAGTTTTCGGAAATGAACAAAAAAACTTCAGCATGGATAAGTCTGACTCTTAAAAGATATAGTTACAGCCTTATGTATGCCTATTAACGGGTAATGTTTGCAAAACCATTTCAGCCTATAAAGTGTGACTGTCTAAAGCTATAGATGATAACTTCAGACCAAAAAGGTTGAAGTTTCTAACTTATATAAGCTAACTTCAGCTTATAAGGCATGAAATTTTAGGTTGACACGTACTATATTATTACATTAAAATTAGAATGCAGCCTTCTAAATTCAAAAAAATTATACACATAAATGAAACATGATTTTTATTTATATAACATTTTACAGATAAAAAATCACACAAAATAAAAGAAAGCCATAAAAATATTAACAAAAATACAGAAGAAAAACATAAAAAAAAGGATTAAAAAAAGTAAGCATCACCACCATCATCAGAACAGTACTCCTCAATTTCTCGATATATCTCATCATCATCCGAATCAGATATAATTATAGGATACTCGGGCAAAAGACCTCAAAAACTCATGAAATCGCACTTCAACTTGTTGAATTGATCATGCAACTGATTTTGTTTAATTATTACTCTGTCCATAAGATAAGGAAGACTCTTCAAGTTATTTGTCATCTTGGCATAGTCGTCCTTGATGGGAAATTTAAAAGAATCAAATTGCTGCACAACTTTATCGAACGAGGTTGAATAACCTTCACAATTGTGCTCGAGGTTCAGCCTATTCTGGAATGATTCATCGGCAAAAAAATTGTGGTCTGATTCTTTCCCAGTCAGCCTTTATTTGCTCCCACTCTTGCATAAGATTAGTCATTGGTACGTTACTATTCCGATCAGACTTAATCTCTCCTACTTTTGCATAAGTTCATCTATTGTAAGCTTCCTTCTTCCGCTAGCATCAGACATTGTTTCTTTTAAAAAGCTAAAAGGCTATGGATGAATATAAATTTAAAGAAATATGATAGAAGCCTATGGATGACTACAAAATTTTCAAGTGAAGAGATTGTAAATATAGTCAATGTGTGCATCTAATCAATTTAATATCTATAAATGCAAAGGCAGCTTTTCAGGTATGTTTACTGTTATACGTTCAGAGAGATTGAATGTAACAAGATAAGTAGGTGGTAAAAAACAACAAGTAGGTGGCAAATGCAAAAAGAAATGTAACTTCGGCCTAATAAGTCCACAGTTTTTCTATAGTAAAAAAAATAACTTCAGGCTGAAAAGCCAAAATTTGCACATAATTAAATTGAAAGACTTCGTTAACTATTTCTAAATGCAAAAGTAATTTTTCAGGTCATTTACTATATGGTCAAACAAATTAAATGTAAGATAAAACATGTGGTAAAAGATAAAAAGTAGCTGGTAAATACAAAAAAGATAAGTTTGAAGTTTTAAAATATCAAACATTCTGAAGTTTTGTCATGCAGCCTGCAGTTTAGCAATGAGTTTTTTCCTAAAAACTTCAGACTAAACATGCTGAAGTTGTTTAGTTCATTTGCTAAAACTTCAGACAAAACATGCTGAAGTTTTGTTATGTAGTCTGTAATTTGCTAATGAGTTTTTGCAAAACTTCAGACTTATGCATGCTGAAGTTTTTTAGTTGTTTTGTTAAAACTTCATACTAAAACATGCTAAAGTTTTGTCCTGCAGTCTCTAGTTTTGTAATGAGTTTTTTCCTAAACTTCAAATTAAACATGCTGAAATTTTCTCCTACGGTATGTAATTTTCTAATGAGTTTTTGCTTAACTTCAAACTTATCCATGCTAAAGTTTTTCTTATTCATTTCCTAACACTTCACACTAAACATACTGAAGCTAAAACTTCATGCTAATGTAGCATGAAGTTGTTTCACGTTGAAGCTAAAGCTTCATGCTAATGCATGCTGAAGTTATTTAGTTCATTTGCTAAAACTTCATACCAAAACATGCTGAAGTTTTGTCCTGCAGTCTACAGTTTTGTCATGAGTTTTATCCGAAACTTCAATCTAAACAAGCTAAAGTTTTTTAGTTCATTTGCTAAAACTTTAGACTAAACATGCTTAAGCTTTGTCCTACAGTATGTAATTTTCTAATGAGTTTTTGCTAATGCGTGCTGAAGTTATTTAATTTATTTGCTAAAACTTCATACCAAAACATACTGAAATTTAACAAAGTATGCTTAAGTTCATGATAGAAGAGACAAAGGTATTTGATACAATCCAAGACAACTTCAGACTAAATAATGCGAAGAGAACAAAAATTTAAAAGATAGGCATCACATAATTCACAAAAAATAATATATATTCTCAAATCCAATTTTGTTTTCACTTACATCATTGAAAAAATAACAAAAAAATTTATTTTTCATTTATAATTTATTCTCTATCAAAAAAATTCACATAGAGTGTCTTTATATTCTCCATAGTCATGTCCTAGTTGCTCTTCTAGAGTTTCATAACTGCTTTCTTCTTTCCACTTTCCATGAGCCTAATGATTCACATCCAATTCTCTCCTGAATGTCAACACATCACTTTGTTTGAATTTGAAGATATCATGTTGCTTCAACCGCATCTCAAGAAACTTAAGAGCAAATATACCACAATCAACACTACAAAAAAAAAAACATGAAAAAAATGAACATTAATTAACACAATAACACAGCTCTAAAAATAAAGAAAAACTATAAAGATAAGATGCATGCTAAACATATGCCAAACACGTACTTGTTCTGCTGTAGGGTTGTGTTCATCCACTTAATCGTAAAACTTTTCGGAGCATTTTCCCTACAAGATTTATTTTGTGTGCCAAACTTCAATCATTCGAGCAAGTGTGGGATCAACAGGGCATAATTTTGGACATGTTCCAATGCACTGTCATATGGTAAATCACTCAAGGAATCGTACACATATATAATTTTGGTTTGAAAGTGTAGAATTTCAAGAAAGTAGTGCGTAGATAACTGGCCAGGTCTTGGTTTAAGTCAAAATGAAAAGAATACTTTTTCGACAGATGCCCATGAGATGCCACATGAAAGGTCAATGCCTCTTACGTAGTTGGCCACCTTTTCACCAGTTGATTCTTCAATAAATCAGGTAAACTCAGTAAGTTCCTCAATCTCCATTTCTTCTTCTTCAGAATCCACAGCTTCCTCAATCACCTATTTTTTGACAGCCCATTTTCTCTTTGATTTGCTCTTTTTCTCTTCCATTTTTCTTTTCTCCTGCATTCTCTTTTCCTTCCTTATTCTAATTTTCTCCTTTTGTTCATCTGAAGGATGAACACGAGCCAACTTAGTCATATACTGATCAAAAAGTAAATTTATCTGCATATGTTGATTTTGAATAACTTGGAAAGTGATAGAAATATTTTTTGCGCAAGAAATATACGCCCACTTCAATATGCTGCAAATTATCAACCAAAAAAAAATGTGAACTTAACCACAATTTAATTCAAAGTAAAAAATAAGTTTAGGGAATGAACAAAAAAAATTTCAACATGCATAAGTATGAAGTTTATAAAAAACTCATTACAAAACTATAAACTGCATGACAAAAAGATAAGCATGTTCAGTATGAAGTGTTAGGAAATGAACTAAAAAACTTTAGTATGTTTAATTTAAAGTTTAGTAAAAAACTCATTACGAAACTAGAGACCGCAGGACTAAAACTTCAGCATGTTTAGTATGAAGTGTTAGAGAATGAACTAAAAAACTTCAGCATATATAAGTCTGAAGTTTAGAAAAAAACTTATATTAAAACTACAAACTGCAGGATAAAATTTCAGCATCTTTTAGTATGAAATTTTAGCAAATGAACTAAAAAACTTAAGCATGCATGAGTCTAAAGTTTACCAAATTAGAGTACAAAAACATTAAAACAAATATAAGGCTGAAGTTTTAGGAAATACAGTTCAAAATCAATTCAAAAAATAAATTTAATAACTTACATCATCCGCAAGATCAGAGTTAAGGTCCACAAGCTCGGTAAATAATGACTTTGGAATATCAATTCCAACTAATCTGAATGGCTTGGAATCATATTTCTCGGCATCTGTCTTCAACCAGTCTGTAAATGTCTGCATCAATCCGCTGGTCTTAATTGACATAATGGAAGGGACATCTTCGTGTAATCTTTCCTGCTTTCCGACCAAATAAGACAGCAGATTTCATCCAAACATATGACAGTATTTTGTTTAGGAATGACGTAAGAAGATTTCAACCAGATACTGTCATACGAATCCTTTTCCCTACTTTAGCTGGTTCTCTTTTTGCTTGTCGTTCTTGCTGTTCAGTCGCAACTAACTGCGGCGGTTCAGCAGCAGGGAAAAAATCCACAGCCATAGGGACAGATACTTCTCCAATTCCTTGTTGTTCATGAGCTTCTTGTCTCTTGTCACCACCAAGAACAAGAACAAAATAATTAGCTTCTGAACCAGTCTCTTGTGTACTACCAGCGAAAATGAACATAAATTGAAGTTAGGGATATCACTAGTGTCACGCAAAACGTTAGGAGAACTGAACACCTTCTTTATTCTTAAGATTTGGAAGAAGTTGTGCTGCATCAGATGAGATCTGCAAAAAACAAGGAACATATATACATAAATACAACTGATACAAACACACATTAGGCAAAACAAACGCCTTGTAATCAAATTGCAGCAAATAACTACCTGGTCTAAGTGTTGCGACACATATAGTGTTTGAATACCAACGGATCCGCTTGCATTACTCTTAGATATGCCTATATCTTTATGCAAAAAAAAGGAAAAAGTATTAAATAATACTAACGAAATTTTAAAAAATACTACAAAGACACTTCACACCTGTCTGTGAGCCAACAGGTGTGAAGAGATGTATTTCTCCTTTTTCATATAGCCGAATGAGCTCACCAATTTCTTTTTCGGCTGCATCGTGTCTTTCTGAATAATCATCATAAAGCACAAAAAAGAAAAGAAAGTGTGTAAAATTTCAAACTGCAAAATAAAAACTTGGATCAAATATAATAAGTTCGTGAAGTATAGAATACCTTAACGATTACCTTCCACTGTGCTATCGCCAGGCTGTATACCTTTGTCTTTGTCGATCTCAGCAGCTCCAGCTTCATATAATGGTGCGGCATCATCGGTGAGCCTTGGATTATTCTGCAGAAGGATTTTCTCGACTCTATCTTCATGCAATGCAGCATCATTGGAGAGTTTTTGAGTCGTATCAATTGAAGCACCACTGTTTTCAACTTTCACTGCATATTCATAGGATGAATATGGGGAAGAATCAATGGCCTACACACACACACACACACACACATATATATATATAGAGGATATTTATACTTGTAATGACAACTTCTTGTGTCTCTGCATCTAAAATTTCCTGGCAAATAGCTAATGCTTTCGCAAACGCATTGCCTTTCCCAATAGGAGTACCCACATCACTCGGTGCATGTTCTTTAGTACCAACAGGTTCATCATCTGCATCCGCAAACATATTACCTTTTGCACTAGGAGTACCCAAATCACAACTCGGTACATGTTATTCGGTACCGACAACTTCATCATATGTACCTTTCTTGCTTCCTACATTCTCGGTTGATAAGTGTTCATCATATTCAGCAATTTTGCTCAGTCTATCAACATTAGAACATTCCGCATCAACTTGTCGTTCAACACATTGAACTTGCTCGAATACTTGAGCTTGGCCTTCAACAGCTGCTTGCTCACTTCTGACATTTTCATCTGTGACTTTATGCAGTCCATCGTGAGCAGCATTAATATCAGACTGAGGTTCGAAGGAGTCGTTCATCCGATCATAATAGTTCATGAATTCAAAATCTACATCGTCGTCATCTCTTCCTTTTGACTTGTCGACAATCTCAAATAACTTTTCAAACTTCTTATCAAATATTCCTATAAAAAATTACTAACAATGATTATTCTTAATAAGAGAATAACATTAGCAGGAAAAAAGACTTCTCCATAAATAATCCTATCTTGATTTTTTTCACAACCTCGTCCACAATAATAGATCGCTCATCACGTTAAAATTCTTGAACAACTTCTTTCGCGATCATTTCTTCTATTGCGTGATTTTTAACCTCTCTCGTTACCCCTCGTATATAAATAGAAATAGCACAACAATTTCAAAAAATAGAAACACAGAATAAAACTTCAACTCTAAGAATGTTGAAGTTCAGCAAATACTGAACAAAACTTCAAGTCTAAGAATACTGAAGTTCAGCAAATATAGAACAAAAACTTCAGCCAAAACATGATGTAGTTTTACAAATACAGAACACAACTTCAACTCCAAGAATGCTGAAGTCCATCAAAAACAAAACAAAAACTGCAGACAAAATATACTTTACTTTTACAAAACACAAAAACAAAATTTCAGCTCCTAGAATGCTGAAGTTCATCACAAACAGAACAAAATTTGCAGACAAAACATGTTGTAGTTTTACAAACACAGAACAAAAACTTCAGCTAAAAAAACAATGCTGAAATTCATCAAAATACAGAACAAAAGTATCACATAAAACATCCTATAATTAAGCAAAAAATAGTATGAAAAACTTCACATTAAACAAAAAAAAAAACTTACACGACATATTGTGTTAACTAATTCATCATCAAACACCGTTGTAGAGCATTTAGAACAACTCTAGGTACGAGGTAATTCTCCAATTACAGGAGTTCGATTGGTTTCTTTTGATCGACTCTGACTACATGGTGATTCACCAGTTGAAGGAACCAGATTTAGTACCTTCGAACGACTGCGACTGTATGGTAATTGTCCAATTAAAAGCATTGAATTCAATTCCTCTACGGTAGGAATTATCTCCAATACCCTAAATGTCCGATATTTCTGTTTAATACAAAAAAGTATATTAGGAAAAATAAAATAAAACTGATACGTCAATATATTAACAAAACTAAAGAAAAAAAGAAAAAATAAAGAATATTAACTTACACCATGATTACTGAGTAATCCACATGAAGTTCTTTAAATTTAGGCTCTCCCAAAGATGGATAACGTAACATCCTGGGAACATGAGGAACATCAAGGTAGTCGTCATCTTTTAAATACTCGTCCTGAATATCTGGGAAGCGCTCATAGAACCAAACGATATGGACATCCGCCTACAGTATACTCAGTTGCATTGGTTTGTCCTTGTTGTCCAAAGCACGTTTCATTGAGTTAATAAGCTTCTCATAAGACGAATTATCCCAAGGATAATTAAGACAAGTCTCATCGTCTTCAACAATAGTTGTATACTCTTCTAGCACAGTTGATTCATGCTTTCTTTCGAACAAAATAGACTCCACAGTAAGACCTTTCAGAAGCTTCACAATATCTTCATCACTCTCGCATACGTGTTTAAAATTCACATCATCCTTTTTAATTTGATTATGTATCATATACTCTCGAATGTCCTTCAAGGTCACACCCTTAAAACTTCCCAAAGTAGCGCTTCGGAATCTTACTCTCTCGTTTAATTAGTTGTTCAACATTATGTGATGTGATCCTCAAACCGCACATAATGTGAAAGTCTTCAAGGCTGAACAACACATCACGCCCAAAAATCTTAAAACTTGTAGAATCTCGATCATTGGTGAATACGGGAGAAAGAATCAAACAATGAACCAACTTCATGCTGCAATGAAAATTCTCCATAGCCATGAATACCAAAATATACAATTATTCAGCTTCTCCTGTTGTGCAGGAGTCAAGAAAGATGCAACTAAACCCTTCAAATCGTGGTTCCCCTTCCAGTAAGCAGAACAGTCAAACCAATCTCTAAACTCATAATATCTCTCCCCTGATTTTGTAGGTAGACCAACAGGGACTGAAGGAGCTTTACGAATTCTAGGTGCTTTAGGTGCTTTAGATTTCCTAGATACCATCTGTTCAAAATAATTACAGGTGGAAAAAATAACTTTAGAACATTATCAAAATAATCATTAAAAACTTCAGCATAATTTGGCTTAAGTTATATTTTAAAGCCCTCTAACTTCAGAGAAATACAAAACAAAACTTTAGCTATAAGAATGCTGAAATTCAGCAAATATAGAATAAAACTTCAGCTCTAATAATACTGAAGTTCAACAATTACAGAACAAAAACTTCACCCAAAACATGCTGTAGTTTTACAAATACACACAACTTCAACTCCAAGAATGCTGAAGTTCACCAAAATCAAAACAAAAACTGCAAACAAAACATACTTTACTTTTACAAAACACAAAACAAAACTTCAGCTCGTAGAATTAAGTTATCCTTGAAGTATTATAAACGTCAAACTTTAATAGCATCATCTATTTGAGTTTCAAAATTTTTAAAAATTTCAACGTCTCCAACAATGACTGAAGAATACATAGAATTTATATAAAAAACACAAACATAGTTTCAAAAAATCAAAAACACTAATCGTAAAAGTAAAACCTACAAAACTAATGCACTGATCAAAGTAAAACCCAGGAAACTATTTTAGCACAAATAAAAAAAGAAAAGCGATTCAACTAAGACTACTATCAACAAAAAACCCAGAAATTAAATCATAAAACTAATCCTAAATTAAAACCCCATACATAGTTAATACAATGTACAAATGTAACCACTAAAATCGTACATGTAATTATACTTAATTTTGTTAGAGAAGAAACCGTTGCTAATCAAGCAGAATGCAATGGCGAAAATCGTTTGATTTCAGAGAATAATAAAAAATCGCGAAGATGGAGAGAGAGACAGATACAAGAACAATATGCTGTATACTTGAAGAAAAAGTAGTCTTTTATTAAAGAAGGTCAAAATCATCTTTTTATAATGCTTTTAACAAAAAAACGGATATGGATGCAAAAGGAAAAACAAAACGGGTACAAGTTAAATAGGAGCGACCAAATAGGACACCCCATGCAATTTTTACACCTTTTTTGCCACATCTATGTCACCATTATCGAATAATTCACGTCAATACAAATAAATCTTTAGTCAAACTTTCTAACAGTAATTACTTGTCATCTTTTATCGACGTATATCATAATCTTTTTGAAATAGTGACATGTTTCAAAAGAAAGAGTAAATGACATGCTTTCTAGATTTTCTTTTCATAAGAGTTTAAGCTAGATGCCACGACAACAAACATCATATACAGTTCAAATAATAATTTTTTGCAACTTGTGTCAAAGTAGACCTTCTTACTTGGATTCCTAGCTGGTGCATTCCTTACTTCATCAGGGCCAACAAGTTCTCTTTCATCATCACTAAACTCACTACCTGGATCTGAGCTTCCAAAATACTGGTCATCCCCTCCTAGTTTCCCTTCATATTTTCCCTTTTGTTCTTATGCGTATCTTCAAAATCAGAGTCTATACCAACTGGACCAGACGGTATCTCATCTACATTTACTTGGGCATTCTTCTTTTTGTTGATTTTAGACTGACAAATTTCAGCTAAGATCACTACACTCTTCAATGTTCTCATCTATATCAACCAGTGAGTCATACTCTTCATAATCATTAAAGTCCTCATCAAAATCAGATTCTGATGTTTGAAGGTGATATGATGAGAAGTTATTACCTTCACCTTCATCTGATTCTTCTATCTCTCCATTTATATCTGCCCCTTAGCCTTATCTTTGTCATTTTCAGTCCTATTTATATCATTGTTGGGAGGTGACACATCAGCCCTAGCATTTAACCCACTGTCATGCCCATGTGTTTGTGGAGTGGGGTCCAGTTCAGTTATGTATTCAACAAGAATGGGATTACTAATTGCATGGACAATACAAACATCAACAAAGTCAATACCTTTCAATGTATTAAGAAACTTTAACACATCAGCATCTGTTTTTAAAATGTAATAGTTACCATTTTTGTTAACTTTGCATCCAAACAAATCAACTTCTAAAAATTCGAAGTCCCTAGCAAACTTGTGAAACAACATAATATGCACCTCATCAACATCAACTGTAGCTAATTGAGGACAAGTTAGTCCATTTTCATACCTTAGCTCAGGGTCCGATATAAAATTACCACTGTAGTGGATTTGTAGGTTAACTAGGCTTGAAGTCATTTTTTCCTCATATATGCAAAGTAACAAAAAAAAAAACAGTATTATCAATAACTATTTGTTATCAAAAGTTGCACCTTTACACAACTCCAAAAACAAACCAACAAAAAAGACAGGTTTTTTAAGTGAAAAAGCTTCCAAGATTCTTTTTTCGTCCCACAATACCCTATAATATTCAGAAATACACTGGTGGACCACTAACAAGAACGAGACGCAACAAACTTCACAAAAAAAAAAATACATAAATCTAAGATGAAATCTGATTTGACAAAGAAAACCCAAAAACTAAACGAAATAACCAAATATGCCATTACATGCATGACACTACATTAGAAAGGGTTTTCACTTCAAAATGTAACGAAATAGAGCAAAAGCCTTATATATTGAGGAAAATTAAACATCAATTACGATCTAAACCCAATCTTCCCCTAAAAATCCTAAACAGAGCACACGCCCCATATATTGAGGGAAATGAAGATCAATAAAGATAAAAGATGAAGAAACTTACCCTAAAAACTTCGATAACAACTGCGATGATGGAAATTCCGGCAACGATGACAGAGAAGAGAGGAGAGACAGAAGTGGTTCGATACTTTCTAAGCTCTAAACTAAGTGGGTAAGTGTAAAATGAGGAAAATATTTGGGTTTGGGGAGGGGAGGGGGTAATAATCATTTCCCGTTTTATTTTCCTATGTGGTGATAATAAATGACCTGGAGTCTACGTGAGCTAATTTTCTTGACGTGGCGTCCTACGTGTAGGAGATTGTATTACACGAACTGACAGTCTCCTATCATAAGTGTTTATTATACACGGTTTGAAGGAGTGTAAGTATTCAATTGGTAAATTGTTATGTTTGAGGATCAGCATGACAAAGTGGCACAAGTATAGGTGACATTTAGGCCATTCTGCCTGTACTTTCTAATACTAGTCACCAATCACTTTATCTTATAATTACTTATAAATTATAATTGCTTTTTTAAATAACTTAATTCGATAAAACTTTTACACCATTAATATATATTTAAAACATTTACGTTACCAATACATATTTCAAAATCTCGCAACTTTTTTGGTGGTCATGAATCTTATATTATCGTATCAAGAAATAGCGAACAATTTAGGATCAGACAGAACTTACTAATTTTGTTTTCGTATGGGGTGGATGCATCTTGATGAAGGGGTTGGTGCAGGAGGAAAATTTATGGCCAAATTAATTCTCCGTGCTCCATTATGTGATACATCTTTATCCCAATATAAGTATAACACAATTTCCTTTTCGAAAATTATTTAGTTTTGGCATCTCCATAATCATTTATCCTTAATTACATGACATGTTGTAGCTTATTTGATACTCCTATAAACTTAGCTTTTTTATTTTTTATTTTTGGTCTAGCGGTTACTGCATTTTTTTTCGCCGAGGTTACTGCAATTGCTAAGTTACTTTTAATCTACCCTAAATCATGTTCACAATTCCAATTAAATGAGAGAGGAGATGAGTAAACAGACGGGACAAGTGTTTGTTCCAGCATTATCTTCTCCTCTCTTATGTCAATTCCACATACCCCATTTCATACCTTTTCTTTCTCTTTCCTCCTAAAAAAAAGTTAATTGTTTTCCCTCTAATCTCCATCATCATTTAGCTAAAGCTTTCATCTTTTTATCTATAGTTTATATTTTTCCTTTTTTCCCCCCCTATCATCCTTAGCCCTTCTTTATCCCATAATTAATAACTATGTTTTGAAGGGTTAATTCATCATTAGCATTTTGGAAAGAAAACAAATCATCACTTAGCACTGCATGGCCTGAATATTTCTGATTGAGAAAGATATAAAGAAGAAGGTGGCGGTGTAATGTGAAGTTTGGTAATTGTGATGATAAGAATTTTCATTTTGTAAATGAGATTTTAGCTGTTAGCCTCGATTTTGAATGCCGATCACGTTGAAGATTTTTCCACGTGCGATCGGCATTCTCTTATTCCGAGGCATTTACCGACATGCAAATAAGTTGTCATCTTTTTCTGGGCAACATATGATTAATGCATTGTTTTTCTGCTGTTTCTGGGTTGTCCTGCTTTGGGTTCTGTTTGTTAAATCTTGTAATTCCTTTGTTATAATTGTTTGGTTGATTACGGGAATGAGTTTCGGGGGTGGATCAGGATGTTCTTATCATTCTGGAAATGGTCATGGATTTGGAAATGGAAGCCCTTTACGACGTTCTTCTAGTAACAAAGGCGGATCTTTTGGTTCTGCTGCTAATGATCAGCAACCTAATCACCAAGTTGATTTCGTCGAGAAAGATCCCAAGGGTCGCTATGTTCGGGTAATTCTCTTTACTCTGTATTGTTTTGGTATTGGTTCTTCCTTATGCATTATAATTTTGGACATTAATTGCTTCATTTCTATTAATGAGTATTAGAATGCAACCGGTGATAGGGTCCAAATTAAGGTTTTGACTAGTTTGGGATTGACTCGCATTTGTTTTTGTGCTTCCATTGTTTATAGTATTATTTTACGCTTTAATGTTTGTGTCAATTTACACAGATTCTGTGTATAGCCCTAGTAACTGAAACATGCAAGAGAATGAACCAACAATGGAGGAAGATTCTAGAGAGAAGAAAGAGAGAAGGTTTTATTTTATTTTTGTGCGTCTCTAATACATGCATACACTGTTCTTATATAGAACAGTGTTAACCGCCTCTAACTTTCTTTATTTACAAACTGACCCCCCACAGTGAACTCTCTATCACAACACTCCCCCTCAAGCTGGAGGGTGGAATACATCGAGCACTCCTAGCTTGCCTAAGAGTAACTTGTGTTGGGCCGCTCCAAGTCCTTTTGTCATCACGTTTGCCATTTGTTGCTTTGTGGGAATGTAGTTGGTTGTGATTACTCCTTCCTTGATTCTTTCCCTTACAAAATGACAGTCGATTTCTATGTGCTTTGTTCTTTCGTGAAAAATTGGATTTGTTGCAATTTGTAATGCTGCCTTGCTGTCACAATGCAGATGTATAGGTTCCTTTACTTTGTTTCCCAGTTCTTCCAACAGACCCTTTATCCACATGAGCTCTGCTACAACTGCTGCCATGCTTCTGTATTCTGCTTCTGCAGAGCTCCTACTAACAGTTTGCTGCTTCTTAGATTTCCAAGATAGCAGAGAATCACCCAATTTCACCACATAACTTCTTACTGGCCTCCTGGTGTTTGGGCAGGCTGCCCAATCTGAGTCACAATATGCTGTGAGCTCACTAGTTGTTCCACCTTTCAATAGAATCCACAATCCAAGACTCCCTTTAATATATTTGACAACCCTTAAAGCTGCTTCCATATGTGATTCCTTAGGATGTTGCATGAACTGGTTCAACACTTGGACTGCAAAGCATATGTCTGGCCTTGTAATTGTAAAGTACAACAGCTTGCCAATTAATTTTTGATACTTCCTGCAATTCTGCATCATCAATATTGCCAACATGTTTATCATACTCAACTGTGGTAAGCTTGTGGTTTTGTTCCATTGGTGTGGATACTGGCTTACAAGCACTTAGCCCAACTTCTGAGATTAGTTGCAAGGCATATTTTCTCTGATTGAGTAAAATACCCTTGTTGGATCTCTACCACTTCAATTCCCACAAATTATCTAAGTTCCCCTAGGTCTTTCATCTTAAAGTTGCTGTGTAGTCTCCTTTGCCTCCTGTATCAAACTACTACTACTTCCTGATATTAGAAGATCATCCACATCTACCAATACAATGACAATGCCTGCCCTATGCCTTTTGGTGAATAATGAATGATTATAAGAGCTTTGAGTGAAACTAGCTTGCAATAGTGCATGTGTTAGCTTGATATTCCACTGCCTTGAGGCCTGTTTTAGGCCATAGAGGGATTTAAGCAGTCGACATACCTTGGACTCCCCCTGACTGTGAAATCCTTGAGGTAGCTGCATGTAGACTTCCTCATATAAGTCCCATTGTAGAAATGCATTGTTAACATCCATTTGAAATAACGGCCAACCTTTTGATGCTGCAACAATGTTGTTCTGACAGTCACCATCTTAACAACAGGAGAAAAGGATTCATGATAGTCCAAACCTTCCTGTTGTGTGTAACATTTGGCTACCAATCTAGCTTTAAATCTATCAACCTCACCATTAGCCTTGTACTTGATTTTGTACACCCATTTGGACCCAATAGCTTGTTTATCAGGTGGAAGATCTACAATCTCCCATGTGTGATTGTCCTCCAAGGCTTGGATCTCTTGTTGCATAGCAAGCACCCAGTCTTGGTCTGCTGCTGCCTCTTTGTATGATGTAGGTTCTACTAAAGCAGAAAAAGCTTGGAGATATGTCTGATATGCAGCTGAAAGTTGACTGTAAGACAAATGATTTGACATAGGATACATATGTTTCCCTGGTAGTTTAGTGGTGACACCATCCTTGAGCCAGATTGGCTGCTTGATTTGTCTGTGAAGTCTGGTGGTCTCAATGGTTGCAACAGGTGAAGATATGTCAGAAGTTGAAGGTGTTGGTCAAGGGGTGACCAACAGGTCATTTTGAGAAGGTGATTCCTCCATCTGGGAAGGAATGAACTGTTGGTCTTCATTAACAGGAGTAGTTTCAGGATTATGAAGGTCTGATGCTGATGCAGGATCTGTCAAGGCATCAGGTTCTGTTAAGGCAGGTGTAGAATTGTCATCCTCATCTTGTGGGGTAGATGATAGTGTATTTTGTGGAGCAGTTGGAGGAGGTAAATTGGGATCAAATGTATTCTCCGCAGACTGAGAAAACAGTGCATCTTCATCATGGCTACTAGAAGTCCGTTTAAAAGGGAAAACATATTCCTGAAATTTGACATCCCTGCTAACTAAGACTGTATGAGTATCAAGATCATAGGGCCTATATCCTTTTTGTGTCTCAGAATATCCAATGAACACTGCTCTCCTTTCTCTGGGGCAAACTTGTCTCCTTTAGGAAGATTACAAGCAAAGCTTTGACATCCAGACACTCTTAAATGGTCCAAGTTAGCTGACTTCCCATAGAGCATTGCATAGGGTGTCTTGCCTTGTAACACTGGTGTTGGTTTTCTATTAATTAAGTATAAAGCAGTCCTAACACACTCACCCCGGAACTTCAGAGGTATCCCGCTTTGAAACTTTAGAGCTCTAGCAACATCTAGAATATGCCTATGTTTTCTCAACTATACCATTTTGTTGAGGAGTATATGTGCAACTACTCTGGTGTATAATGCCATTTTCAGCTAGTAATTCATTACTTTTGGCATTAAAGAATTCTGTGCCATTATCTGATCTCAGGGTCTTGATTCTAATATCAAACTGTGTCTTTATTATTGCAATGAAATTCTTCAATGCAACACACACTTCACACTTAGATTGTATTAAGCATACCCATGTGTATCTAGTAAAATCATCAACAACAGTCACAAAGTAATACTTTCTGTCATATGTAGGTGTTTTGTAGGGTCCCCACACATCTAAATGAACCAGCTGAAAAGCTACTTTAGACTTGCTTACACTGTTAGGAAATTGCAATCTACTTTGTTTAGCTAGAGGACAGATGTTACAATTTCTTGATTTCCCTGCACATATCTAGTCTGTAGAGATGAGATATGTTGTGTAGAGTTCCAGGATGCATGTCCTAGTCTGTAGTGCCATAGCTGTGTTTGCTCTTCTTTCATTACTGCGCCTACTATTATGCCTGCTGCTTGTGCATATTCCCTTAGTATGTAAAGACCATCAGATTCTCTACCAATCCCCAATACCTTGCCACTGTAAAGTCCCTGCAACACACAAAAATCAGGGAAGAACTTCACTGTGCAAGTGAGGTCTCTAGTGAGTTTTGATACTGACAGCAAATTAAACTTGAAATTTGGCACATGTAGTACATCCTTTATACATTTGTCTCCTAAAATAGTAGCATTTCCAGTATACATTATCTCCGCTTTATTTCCAGTTGGCAGTTGAACTCCTTGACCTCCAACTTGCTTTGTATCACTCATTATATTCTTATCATGAGCAATATGATGGGTTGCCCCTGAGTCTACTATCCAACTAGTTAAAGGAATATTGGATAGTAAAGTCATAATACCTGGCATGTTAGTGGAGCATTCTCACCTCCTTGTTTGTTCAGAAGTCCTATAAGTTGTTGATATTGTTCTTCAGTGAGAAAATGGCTTTGTGGCTGAGTGCTTGTCCCTCCTGTTTCTTCAGTTCTTGCAGCATTAGCAAAAGTTTTGTTTCCTCCTGGCTGAGGTTTCTTTTTGCTTTTAAAATCAGCTGGATAGCCAACAATTTTGTAACAATTTTCCTTTAAATGTCCCTTGTAACCACAGTGTTCACAAATCAGTCCAAATTTCTTAGGTTTAAAACTTTGTCCTTTTCCTGCAAGCATAGTCAATGGATCTCTATTTGTGTCAACTACACCTAATGTTCTTTGACTCTCCTCCTGTGTCACTATAGCATATGCTTCATTTACAGTCACAACTGGCCTCTTGAGGAGAACATTGCTTCTCACATTGCTGTAGCTCTCATTCAGGCCCATGAGAAACTGCAAAAGTCTCTGATCTCTCTGGTGTTCCAATGAAGGCCTCGATTCTTCACAATCACATGAAGGCAGAGGCACCAACACATCCAATTCACTCCATAAATCTGACATCTTTGTATAGTAAGTAGTCACAGAGTCTGTGCCTTGTTTAAGACTAGCAATCTCTGTCTAGAGATGGTATATCCTAGTCAAACTACATCTATCAAACTTCTCCTTAAAATCACTCCATACTTTCCTAGCATTAGGTGCAAAACTATATTTGGTATCAATTCATTAGAAACTGCGCTTCCAATCCACCACAGTACAATCGCATCACATTTTTCCCATTGTGCTACCAATTCTCCTCTATACGAGCTTTTTAGACACGTTCCATCTACAAATCCAAGCTTGCCTTTCCCCATAAGTGCTAGCTTCATTACCCTACTCCACAGGGCATAATTTTCTGGCCTCGTGAGCTTAATGGGAACTAAAACTAGACCTGGTGAATTTGCTGCTTGAAGAAATAGAGGATGATTGTGCTCGAGTGAGGTTACCTCGTTTCCTGCCATGACTGATTGAAATTGTGCTTCGTCTCCGATAAATTTAACCCAAATTTAGCTGCTTCGCCGGAACTCCTCGTCGGAGCTAACGTCCTCAGTTTCGCTGCTTTGATACCATGTCAATTTACACAGATTCTGTGTATAGCCCTAGTAACTGAAACATGCAAGAGAATGAACCAACAATGGAGGAAGATTCTAGGGAGAAGAAAGAGAGAAGGTTTTTATTTTATTTTTTGTGCGTCTCTAATACATGCGTATAAGAACAGTGTTAACCGCCTCTAACTTTCTTTATTTACAAACAGACCCCCCACAATGAACTCTCTATCACAACAGTTTGTTTTCTTGAATTGCTTGATAATCAAGTAGCAAAATTCAGTTTTCTTTTCTTAGGAGAATAGCACATTGTACTCACATATATGCTTTTAGGTGGTCTATAGTCTAAACTCAGAGGCGAAAGAAATGCATATTAAATCATAGTATATGATTCATTTCTCCCTTAGTTGTTTTGGATCCTTTCACAATTGTCAAATCCATAAACATAAGCAATATCATGTGGTTGTAGTTCCAAGCAACAATTTTCTGCTGTAAGAGACATTGTAATCCCTTTTTTTTCATAGAGTGTTAACACTCCAAGAGAAATGAAACTTTTTCTGTGGATGGAAAGTAAAGGTCAAGCGAGGCCAGCTTCAGCGCAAACTAATTTGAAGATGTTCAATCAAAGAGAAAATTCTTGACAGCCAGATAACAAACTACCCTACTGCCTAAGAATTAAAGATCAAACTACTCAAACTGCCATCTGTTGAACTTTCCAAGCTGCTAATTCCTTTAGTCATCCTGCATCCTATAAATTTTGTGGGTGTGGGGGTGGGGGGAGG
>MCJB01012529.1:92225-137190 GCA_002018475.1 Nicotiana obtusifolia
GGGGCTGATAGAGATATAGAGAGAGAGGGTCCTTATAAAAAGGATGGAGACAGAAGAAAAAAATCTGAAAACTGGTTTTTGTTGATTCTTGCTGATAATGGGATCAGAATAGTAAGTTGCACTAGAATGATTGAGTTTATACTAATCCACTTTATCTTTTTCGTTTTGTTGAATTACCATATGGGATGATAATTGTGCTTTCAAGTTCGAAGTGCAATATGTAATTTTCATCAAAATAATAGAATGTTAAACAAGGAGCAGGTGAAACTTTTTATGTGATTGAGAAAGCTGTGAAAAGGAAATGAAGAAAGGGGTATGGGATTCTCTTTTTTCCTTGAGGCCAAATTCTAGTTTTTTAGCAATTTTTTGCTTCCAAGCGGATGACAAAAAAAATCATAGAAGTTTGAATTTTAAGGAAAAATTGAAAATGTTCTTCTGTTTAGCACTGAAAACTTCAGAGTATTATTTCACTGACAATCTTTTACATCACCTGCTCGTATTTTTTTCTACAGTACAGTGAAGTATTGGGCAAGGGAGCATTCAAGAATGTGTATGTTCCTAAACTTTATTGCAGATCTTTAACCTTTATAAAAGTGCTACTTGTGTATTCAGAGCATAAAATATTTTGTCTTTTTTATTAAATTATGTTCCAGCTACAAGGCATTTGACTTGCTTGATGGTATTGAAGTTGCATGGAGCCGAGTGAAAGTCGATGATGTTTTGCAGTCACCAGACAATTTAGGAAAGTTGTATGCGGAGATTCATCTTCTTCGACAATTGAAGCATGATAATATAATGAAGTTCTGCGATTCGTGGATTGATGACAAGAAGAGAACAGTTAACATGATAACTGAGCTCTTCACATCTGGGAATCTGAGGCAGTGAGTTTCTTGTAGTTTCTCATTTTATTTATTTGCAAATTGTGTTGTCGTACAATAACTATGTAAGGTTGTGGCTATCAGATACCGTAAGAAGTATAGAAGTGTTGATATGAGGGCTATAAAGAATTGGGCGAGGCAGATACTTCAAGGGTTAGACTATCTTCATTGTCAGAGCCCTCCTATCATTCATAGGGACTTGAAATGTGACAACATTTTTGTCAATGGAAATCATGGAGAAATTAAGATTGGGGACCTTGGATTGGCGACCATTATGGAGCAGCCTACTGCTAAGAGTGTAATTGGTATGGGTATTTCTTGTATCGATATGCTTTGAAATAATGTCTCCTCTTCTAGATTGCTAACTTTATCTATTGCTCTACAGGGACGCCGGAGTTCATGGCCCCCGAGCTTTATGAAGAAGAATACAATGAACTAGTGGACATATATTCCTTTGGAATGTGTATGTTGGAATTAGTAACCTTCGAATATCCTTACAGTGAATGCAAAAATCCTGCTCAAATTTTTAAGAAAGTTAGCTCGGTAAGTTCAATAAAGTTTCTTCTTTAAGTTGTCTAGTCTATTACATACATGTTTTTGTGAGTCTAAGGAAGTTTTATTTCAGGGTGTTAAACCTGCTTCCCTCGGCAAAGTTGTCGATCCCCAAGTCAAAGGATTCATTGAAAAATGCCTGGTTCCTGCTCCTCAAAGGTTGCCTGCCAAGGACCTTCTTAAAGATCCATTTCTTCAATTCGAGAATTTAAATGAGCCAATCCATAGTCTTTTGCAGTCACCTTACCAAAGTCCAAGATCATTAAGTTCGTTGAAATCTGCACCTCATTCTATGGATGTAGATTCTGAGTATAACCAGTCAGTATATACAGACTCCCATTGTGGAAGTCCTTGTGCTCCAACATTGGAATTCCAGAGGTTTCATCAGAATAATGAATTTAAATTGACAGGTAAGAAGAATGATGAGAACTCAGTTTCACTGACCTTGCGAATTAAAAGCCCTTCGGGTAAGTACATCCGTTCTATTTCATGATTGTCTTTATTTCTTTGGCTTTCTGGAATCAAATAGGCTTTTGTTTATTTAAAGCCTTTGAATTTTGCAGGCAGAGTACGGAATATACACTTCAATTTCTATCTTGATACTGACACTGCACTTTTAGTTGCGGCTGAGATGGTTGAACAATTGCAACTAGATGATCATGATGTAGATTTTATTGCTGACTTCATTGACTACCTAATAATGAAAATTTTGCCTAGTTGGAAGCCTCCCTCTGAGTACCATTCTAGTGGAGGGAGAAGTCATGCTCTTGAGAACTACCTAACCTTGTCACTCAACCCTACCACATCTAAAGCTCGACAAGATGATATTCCAGCTCTGGGTATGAATAACCAAATTAGCACTCAAGCTGATGAAGATAAATTGTATGCTAATTCAAATGGCACTTCTTGCCATGTTACTTTTGCTTCCCCTTCACATTTGGCAAATGTGATAGACGACGAGTCTCAAGGTGCAGTTGCTTCTCAAGTAATGGGGAAAAGCTCTTCTCTAAAGAATGGTAATTCATTTGGATTTGGCGATTACTTTACAGATGTTGTCTCTAAAGGTTCTAGTGGAAACTTATCGGAGATAGATTTCACGGGTTTGTTTCATGATGAATGTAAGTTACAAGGAAACGGTGGCGATTATGTAGAATGCATATTACCAAATGAATTTGGAAAGAATCTGGAGGTAACTTTGACAGATACAGATGGAGGAGCTTCCAAAGGCATGAGTTTGTCAAGCAGTTGCTCATTTTTATCGTTAATAGAGAAAGATGAGGATACCGAGTTAAAGTTGGAGCTTGACACAATTGAAGCACAATATCAACAGTGCTTTCAGGAACTCTCAAGAATGAAGCAGGAGGCGTTAGAAGCGTGCAGGAAGAGATGGACAATGAAGAAAAAGTTGGCAGGCCATTGAATGAGAATAGCTGACAACTTCATTCAAATATAAGGTTGTTTTTTCTTAATTTACTGATCGTTATGATCACATATATTTGAATGGATTTTGGTTTTTTTTTTCAGACGTAACTTCCTTCATGCCCCTTTATTTGTGTGGGTGAAGATCATATGTACCTGTATAAAGAGTGTATATAGTCATATAGTTTTTCTTGTTTTTAGCCTTTTTATTTTGTTCTCCATGGCCATGGTTAGCCCCTTGTTTTGCGAGGATGCAATGTTTTGGAATCTTTGTCTTGTAATATTTGTTAGTAATGCACTTTCATTTCTCCCCAGTAGTATGTAGAAACGAGCGAGGCAACTGGCCAATTATCTTGTTCATGTATATATACAACGATAAATTAAACTATATATAAGGATAACTTTGTGCAGTTACAAATTAAATAAGAGCATCGTTACATGAAAGTTGAAGACTGGTTAAGAAAACAAAATAAGTTAATTTTGTTAAACAAAGTAATACTCCATGAGGACAAACACTTTCATGTTTAAGCTCCAAAAAGTTTTGTTACCCTAAATATCAAAAGAGAGATTTGTGTAATATTTGAAAGTTGAAACCATATCAGATATACGCAATAGCACATACTAAAATAAAACATGCAAAAGATATGCAACAAAGCTAGCAAATTCAAAATTTTCACAAGATTTGATTTATATATATAAAGATACGAATACGTTTGGTTAGAATCAAGATCCGCTCATATCCTCTTTGCTATTCAAATCTTTTTACATTCATTCCGTTAAGCTTAGAATGCAAATTATACATATCAACGAAGTGCATAGAGGCTCATACTCTCCCCCTGAATTAAATCATACAAATTTATCATCAAATGAATAAATCACTTGGGTCACGAGAATATTGCTGCTTCAATTGCCGGAATATTGCAGCAGATTATAATGATATCATTGCCAAGCATTTTCTAGTTAAGTACATCTTTTTTTTCTTCTTTTCTTTTATTTTATCAGTTCAAAAATTATAGTACTAATAATTTTGATTTGATATGGATATATAGGGCAGACATGGACATGGAGGCGGACGGGCCTTCCTGTTTTCTCATGCCACCAGTGTTGTGGAAGAACCACCTTATACAATATTGATAACTGGTCCACATGTGATATTTGATATTTTATGTGCAGAATGTGGCAAGAAATTGGGTAGCTTTCGATGATCGTAACAAGTACAAGGAAGGCAAATTTGCGATCGTTAAGTACAATATTATTAAGGTTGCTGATCCTCTATTCTATCAGTGAATGTGAATTGTCGTTTGGTACAATGGTGGGATATACCAGGGGAGGGGTATATTTAATGGGATTAGTTATCCCACCTTCTATATGTGATAACTAATCCCATCATTTTAGTGTAAAAGTTATCCCCAAATTAGCTAATACCACAAACCAAACATGGAATAAAATTAATCCCAAACTTTATTCCGGGATGATTATTCTTATTCCCATATATCAAACGACCCCTAAGACTGTCAGTTCATTCATCATGAATATACATATGTTGCTTTGAAAGTTTTCAACTTTGAAATGTGTTCTCAATAGTCTATTAAAAGCATTAATTTGTTTCTACGAAAATATTGTGATATGGGAGGATCGGTGGAATCAATAGCATTAAGATGATAAGAGAATAAATCTGTACTTCACTTTGGGTCAATTTGAGATACTCCATATACTATCATATGTCTCTGAGGCAAGGCAATCAATGAAGTCGCTGAGAATCAGACCTCAAATTAGAGATATGTATAGAGAGATGAACGTCATTAATTAACAATGACCCTTTGTACGACAATTGACAAAGAAAAATACTACTACTTGAGTGTGACAACTGACAAAACTTGACCCCCTCAACTTGGGCAAGGAAAACATCCTGTTTGCCTTTTCTAGCTAGTGGCGACAAGCCAAAATTTGTAAAAACTACCGAAAGCAGAAACCGTCATTAAAATGCTCCTTTTGCAGCTTCTTCAAAATTTGTGACAAGCTATTGAAGTATAGAGTAGAATAAAAATATGAGATAAATGAGCTAGCAGAAATTTCATTTACATTTATGTTACCATACGTTTTATGCAAAGGAGAAGAGCTCAAACCATCTCTGAGTTTAATACAATATCGTAAAGAATATCCAAATGTTGTTGGGAAAATTATCTCTACAGAAATAATATTCACGGAATACGATTGTAATAAATGCGGATTACTAAAATACAGTAACCAACGGTAATAATAAGAGAAACAAGGACACTAAATTTTACGTGGAAAACCCACATAAGGGAAAAACCACAGCCCGAGAGGAGCAACTAATTTCATTATAGCAAGGATTTTATAATTTGTGGTACCGAGTAAAATACTCCAAGACCACTAAACACTCAAAAGAAATGACATTCTTTTGATTTTTCCACCTCACTACAATACCGCTCAAACTCTTTATATTTTTCCTCACAGAGTATTTTGCTTCTTACTCTGTAAATCACTCTGTTTCTCTTTGTTTGGTGTGTCTTCAATTGAATCAGGAACTATCTATTTGTAGACGTCCAATACTCCTTATTTGCATCATGGATGACATCATCATAATATAAATTCACCTTGTGAAAGCAATGAAAAATCTGCCAACCCAAATCACATTTCCTGTAGATTTGGCAGCATGATACTTTATGTCAAAGGAAGTTTGCCTTCCTTTCACATTCATGGGATGGACCCCACAATTTTCCCCTCAAGTCCCATTCACCTGAAGGAGATATCTCCAGTTTTTCATATAGAGTTCATGCCAACAAGTTCTTTGCATAGCTCAAACTTGTTTCTTGGTACCATCTTGGTCAGCATATCCGAAGGATTCTCACTTGTATGGATCTTTTTTACCTGCATAGATCCATCCTCTATCATTTCTCGTATCCAGTGATATCTCACGTCGATATGCTTCGTCCTATGATACATGGTGTTTTTGCTCAAATCTATTGCACTTTGACTGTCACAATAGACGACATACTCCTTTTGATGCAATCCAAGCTCTCGAAGGAACCGTTTCAACCAAACCATCTCCTTTCCAACTTCAGTAGCGGCAATATACTATGCTTGAGGTGTAGAGAGTGTGACTCACTTCTGCAATTTAGATTGCCATGATATAGCTCCCCCTGAAAATGTGAACAGGTATCCTGTAGTAAATTTACGATTATAAAAAACGCCTGCCATATCAGCATCTATGTAGCCTTTCAAGACTTGATCTGATCTCCCAAAACACAAACATCCATCTAAGGTTCCTTTTAGATACTTAAGTATCCACTTCACAGCTTCCCAATGTTCTTTACCGGGATTATCAAGAAACTTGCTAACAATACCGACAACATGAGAAATATCAAGTCTGGTACATACCATTGCATATATCAGGCTCCCGACGGTGAAGGAATATGGAAATTTAGCCATAATTTCTTTATCTTCCTTTGTTGTAGGACACATTGTCTTGTTCAACTTCATATGACCAACAAGAGGCGTGCTAACTGGTTTAGCACTCATCATGTTGAAGCATTTAAGAATATGTTCAATATACTTATGTTGTGACATCAAGAACTTACTATTTGTCCTATCTTGGACAATCTTCATTCTTAAAATTTGTTGTGCTGGACCCAAGTCTTTCATGTCATATGACTTGGACAAATCTTCCTTCAACTTGGCAATCAACTTCTTGTCTTGTCCTACAATCAGCATGTCATCCACATATAACAACAAGATGATAAAGTTCTTGTTAGAGAATTTCTTATAGTATACACATAGATATGAAAAGTCTTTGTGCACGTTTGACTTCACATGAATGAGTCAAACTTCTTGTATCACATCCTAGGCGCTTGTTTCAGCCCATAAAGACTTTTTTTCAACTTGCACACCATGTGGTTCTTCGCCTTTACTTCAAAATCTTCTAGTTGCTCCATATAGATCTCTTCTTCCAAATCTCCATTCAAAAATGCAGTTTTCACGTCTAACTGCTCCACTTCAAGATCTAAGCTAGTTGCCAAGCTCAAGATTGTTGGAATAGAAGTCATTTTTATAACAGGTGAGAAAATTTCGTCAAAATCAATACCTTTCTTTTGTTCAAAACTTTTTACCGCCAATTGATCTTTGTGTCTGACCAGCTTGCCGTTTTCATCTTTCTTGAGCTTAAAGACCCACTTGCACTTGAGCGGTCTTTTGCTTTTTGGAAGTTCAACCAGTTCGTATGTATCATTCTTCTGTAGAGAATTCATCTCTTGTTGCATGGCTTCCATCCACTAGATTTGTTTCGGATGAGATAGCACCTCCTTGAAATTCTCTGGCTCCCCCTCATCAGTGACGAAGATATACTCCAAAGAAGGATACCTTGTGGACTCTACCTTCTCTCTTTCAGATCTTCTCAAAGGTTGTAGTCCTTCTTGTTGTTGTTGTTGCTCTCTTTCTTTCTTTTGTGGACTAGGGTGCTCCCCTTGCTCAGCAACCTCTTCATCTACGCCTTCCGTGTGCCATTCTTCACCTGTGGAAGGATTACGTACAGGTACAGTAGGAGTAGTAACAAAGTTAGTAACTGTACCATTATCATTTTTGGTTTTTGTTGATTGATCATTATCAATCCCGACTATATCTTCTCTGAAGATCACATCTCTGCTTCTGATGATCTTTTTCCTTTCTAGGTCCCACAATCTGTAGCCGAACTCTTCATCCCCATAACCGATGAAGATGTAGGGAATAGCTTTGTCATCCAGCTTCGTTCTCTGCTCCTTCGGCACATGTGCAAAAGCTTTACATCCAAACACTTTCAGATGGGAGTAGGACACCTCTTTGTTGGTCCAGAATTTCTCTGGAATGTCAAACTCCAATGGAATCGATGGACTTCTGTTAATCAAGTAACAGGCTGTGCGAGCTGCTTTGCCCCAAAAGACTTAGGTAAGTTTGCCATTTTGAGCATACTTCTCACTTTTTCAATAATAGTGCGATTCATCCTTTCAGCTACACCATTGTATTGTGGGGTTCACGAACTGTCTTCTCATGTCTGATTCCATGGCTTGAGCAGTAGTCTTCAAACTCCTTTGAAGTATACTCTCCTCCATTGTCTGTCTTGAGACGCTTTAATTTGTGACATGTCTCCCTTTCCACCAGAGCATGGAATTTCTGAAATACTTGAAATACCTGGTCTTTGGTTCTCAAGAAATAAACCCATAATTTCCGTGAAGCATTATCAATAAATGTGAGGAAATATTTGTTACTTATTGATTCTATATTCATTGGACCACAAACATCAGAATATACTAAATCAAGTATAATCAATTTTCTTCCATGAGTTGCTTGAAGTGATACCCTGTGTTGTTTTCCAAATAAACAATAATCACAAGAATTCACAATTATACCTTTTGCAAATGAAATGAGTGACTTTTTGGATAGGATCTGCAGTCCCTTCTCACTCATATGGCCCAATCTCAAGTGCCATAAATCTGCAAGCGTATCATCTACAGCCGCATGTAATCTATCTTCACATGTCTCAGCGTTTGTCTTGTACAATGTGTTGGGAGCAACTCCTTTAGCAATCACCAATGATCCCTTGGTGAGCCTCCACTTCCAATTAGCGAAGTGATTCTCGTACCCGTCTCGATCTAGAATGATCCCTGAAATCAAATTCATTCGCAGATCAGGTATGTGCTGCACATCTTTTAAAACTAATGTGCATCCGACATTTGTCTTGATATAAATGTCGCCAATCCTCACAATCTTTGAGTGACTGGTATTTCCCATCTTGACCATTCCAAAGTCTCCTGTTTTGTACCTACAGAAGAATTCTCTTACGGGTGTGGCATGGTAGGATGCTGCTGTGTCAACCACTCATTCTGACTCTTGTCTTGCTAAGTGCATGCATTCCTCCTCCTCGTGAACGAAAAGAACCACCAAATCATCGTTGTGCATTGCAGCATTTGTGTTGTCATCATTCTTCTTGCCACTACTCTTGCCTCGACCTTTCTTTGGGCAATCTCTTTTGAAGTGACCGCGTTGACCACAACTGTCGCAATTTCTACCCTTTGACTGGTTCCTGAACTTTTTACGAGCTTTGGATTTATCACGGCAACTCGATGCTCTATAAAAAAATTTCCCTCTGTTTTCCATGATAAAAGCATGCCCCTGATTTTCGGGCTTCTTCCTCATCTTATCATTGAGTAGGATGGCTGATGTGACCTCATTTAAATCAATGGTATCTCTACCATGCAGGATGATTGTTGCCAAATTATCATAGGAAGATAGCAACGAGTTTAGAAGCATGATACCCTTATCTACTTCAATGATTGTTTCTCCAAGGTTTTGCCAGCTACGTGATTAATCCATTGAAGATATATAAATGGGACAAGAAAGTTGTACCTCCACTCATATGAATGGCATAAAGCTGCTTTCTCAAAAACAATTTGTTTGTTAAAGATTTGAACATGTATAGACTTTCTAGTCTTTCCAAATACCACATGTACTATTTTCATCCCCGACATTATTGAGTACTTCATCAGACAAGTATAGTCTAATAGCACTAGCCGCCTTCTTATCCATGTCTTCCCATTCCTCGGCTTTCATGGTTTCCTGTTTTGCCTCTTTTCCATCTAGTGCAATATCCAACCCTTGTTGGATGAGCATGTTCTTCATCCTTCTTTGCCATGTGGAGAAACCGTCATTACCGTTGAATCTTGTTACTTCATACTTTACTCCAAACATTTTTTTGTCACAAAGTAAAATTGACTGTAAATAATATTTCTGTAAATGAGCAAAACATGTGCTATGATACCAGTTGTTGGAAAAATTATTCCCACAGAAATAATATTCACGGTATACGATTGTAATAAATGCGGATTACTAAAATACAGTAACCAATGGTAATAATAAGAGAAACAAGGACCCTAGATTTTACGTGAAAATTCTAAATAAGGGAAAAACCACAGCCTGAGAGGAGCAATTGATTTCACTATAGCAAGAATTTTACAATTTGTGCTACCGAATAAAATACTCCAAGACCACTAAACACTCAAAAGAAATAATCCTCTTTTGATTTTTTCACCTCACTACAATACGGCTCAAACTCTCTATATTTTCCTCACGGAGTATTTTGCTTCTTACTCTGCAAATCACTCTCTTTCTCTTTGTTTGATGTGTCTTCAACTGAATCAAGAGCTATCTATTTATAGACGTCTAATACTCCTTGTAATTTACGTCGAAGGATGTTTGTCTTCTTTTCACATTCATGGGATGAACCCCACAAATATTACATGATCAAGTAATAATTTTCTTATTTTGAAGAGAAATGACCATGCATAGCCCGCACCCACCCTCCTTTACAATGATTAATCCTTGAGAGTCACAACACGATATGTTCTACTATTAAAAAAAAGGGGTGTCAATTCAGCTTTCCGTACCCTGAGGTTGAGTTTTGCTTTCACAATAGATATATAGTAAAGGTGCATGCCAAGCACAAATTAAGAAGAGAATGGAAATTAGCAAATTAAAGTTGTTACCGGTGATGGCGGAGAAGTTGGACGTGGATACCTTCGTTAGGGAGCTATACGGAGGATTCCGGCTACTGGCTGACCCAACCATCAGGTTGATCACACCGGCTAGTAATTTGAGAAAAAACTCTGTGCTTCTGGGGGTGGAGGGAATGAGCAAAGAAGATGCAGAGGCTATGGTGAGAGAAAGAGACTTGAATGGTGATGGAGCATTGAACGAAACTGAGTTTTGCATACTATGGTCAGATTCAGCCGTAAGATGATGCAAGATGCTGAGACCTGGCTTCAATAGGCACTCCAACATGAGTTTTTGGCACAGCCCAGCACCTGACTCCGATCCCACAATCGGAGGTACAAATTACTTGCTATAGTATAAAAATGTATCTTCTTTAATCCGAAACAGAAGTTGCAGGTGCAGATAACGCACTTCCAACTCTGTGCATATCTATTGGTCATAGCTAGTTAGCTTGTTAATTGGTGTACGTGTCACGGATTGCATGTCGAATTTACCGGCTTAATTGATAAACGCAATGTTTATAGATTATTTAGCTTCGCTATAAGGGGAATACATAATCACTTGATTTCATCCTGCGAAAACCGAAGCAAGTTGAACTTTTTTGAAGATTCAACTCTAATTAGGTAACTTGTAACCAATGAAGACTCCGTCTCAAGGACGACCACGGAAACTTAGCCTTCGGATTTGACAGACTATTGACGCTCCTAAGATATCCATATTTCTGCCCTTAAATCTTAAAGATTTCAGTTTTTCAATCTTCAAATATGAGCTTGAATTTCGTATGAGATTGGAGTTGGAAACGTCTAGGTTACTCCTCTCTACAGGGACGAACCAGAAATTTAGCGTTTAGACAATCCCTGAGAAGTATCTCTTGAGAAAAAAAATCTAAAAACAAAGAAAGTTTGGTAATTGATCTTAAAAGTTATAACGGGCATCCAAGACCATTTAAAGCATCTCTGAAGATTTGGCTACCCTCTACCGGAAAACAAAATATCTAGAGTAAGACTATATTTTGGGATTTTATTTTTTTAATTTTTTGGACAAATCTGCAAACAGAAAGCCAATGGGGGTTGAGACCAGAAAAAAAATTAACTCAAGACTGTATGATCTCTTTTATTCTTTGAAAATACCTTAGAGCATCTCCTCCGCTGCATTTCTCCAAAATGCAGTCAGTTTTTGCCGAAATGTGGCTCCAATGCTCTCCATTTTTTGCTACAAAATTGGGGATGAATAGTGTTACTCCAAATTTGGAGTGACATTATTCATCTCCTTCTTTACTATTCATCCTTTATATATACCTAATTATGCTTGTGTAATATCTTCATAATATTAATTTTACATCTTAATTTTGGCTTATAATTTTAATAAATTAATTTTCGTGCATTTATTATTTTTATGTAAAACTGTAAGTTAATTTTATTATAAGTTATAATTTTACAAAAAATATATAATCACCTCAAAAAATAAATGTTGCAAATATAAAATATTAGATGTTGCTAAAACTGAAAGGTGCGAATATAAAATATTAGATGTTGCCAAAGTTAAAAAATTAAAATTAAAAATACATTAAAATTGGAAATACATTAATTCAAGGATGAGCGCGGTCTTAATGCACCAATTCAAGATGATTGGGAATGTCAACCTCCAATGCTAAAATGATGGTAGATGAAAATCATCGATTTGAATAATTTTTAGCTCGACGCAAAAGAATTAAGAACAAAGATGCTTATTTTGCACTTCGTAATGCATTAATAGATCATTTATGGGAGAATACTAGAGGTGAAAGTTTATGTAATATTTAATCTGAATTTTACCATAACATAATATGTATTTAGTTATCTTGTATCTCAATGATATCACTTTTATTTAAATTATCCGTTAATATATAATCTATAATATTTGCTTTACAACTTATATTATTTAAAAACTTATGGTATAAAATAATTATATATTAAATGGTTATATAAGAAAGGAATATAAATTATTGTGATGAATATGTAAAAAAGAAAAAAAGATAAAATTTCTTTAATAGAAATAAAAAAATAAAATTTTAAAAAAAGATAATAATATAATATTTAAAAAGAGAAGAATATAAAAAGGAATATTCTTTTTTTTGGAGTAAAAAATGAAGTAATGGTTAGAATAACTTTACTCCATTTAGGAGGAGAAAATAGAGACAAGGGTTGGATATAGCCTTAGAAGCACACCAACAGTCACAATTGTACATATATTTTACATTCATCCATCAGCTACTTTTAGTTTAAGAGATTAGGAAGCCGAATTATACATCTATCAGCTACTTTTAGTTAAAGAGATTAGGTAGGCAGCTATTTGAGTTAACAAATGAAAAAGAATAATAAACGGATGGGTTCTAGAGGATCCTGTTAAGTAAAAAGAATGCGTTCCCAAAGTACTAGACTTACGGCATCACAATATAAGACTCCCCTTTTTTTTTGAGTTTCAATCAAAGATGCATGCCACAACCCCTCCTTAAGGTCGACAACTAACAAATAATTTTCAGAGTTAAAAAATGAAGACATCATACAAATTAACTGTAAGGGAGAAAAACAAGGATCTCTGAGGAGGTATGAGAGAAGAAACAAGTAGAGAACATTCATAACAAAAACTAGGTGAGATACTTTTTACGTCCCACTAGAGTCTACAAATTTTACTAGAAGGTAAATCCAATGCTGCAGAACCCATTAAAAGTTGGGGTCACAATCAAAATGAGAAAGAAAAGGCAGAACAGGATATACGCAGCAGACAGCAGTTGAAGCATACGTTAGTTCGTTCCAATGTCTGCTGAAACCTCACAAGCTAATAAGTGTTTCCTTGCATATGTTCCTTTTCATCAGTCATGAATTCGTGCCAAGTGGTCTCAATATGCAGAGACTGTGATTCCGCCATGTAAAAGTTTTCCAACAGCCAAATTGAACTGCCACTCTCTAAATTTTAAGCAACAAATGCAATAAATCTATTACATTAATATTTAATACACAACAAGCATTTACCCAGAAAGGAGTGGCTATCTTCCCCCCAATAAAACACCACTAAGTTCTTGACCTCCGAATGAGAGACCTGCTGAAATTATGAAAGAAAAATGAGAACATGAGCTCTAACTATTACAAAAGTTTATAGAGCCTAGCTAGTTTAATTAGTAGAAAAATGAAAAATTTGTCAGACACATCTACCTGCGATATCTTCCATACTCAGGACTCATGTATCGATCATAAGACAGACCATTATATTTGTCATAGGCAGGACTACGAGAACGGCCATAATCAGGGCTAGGTTGACTCCTTCGATACATTGGGCTTGGTGACCTTCGATATGGACTATCCCCGTGCCTGCCATAATAATCTCTTCTAGGGCTGCCTTACCTGTCCCCCCTCTTGCCATCATCCCTCAAAGCATACTCTACAGAAACCACTCTGTCCAGGATCTTACTGCAAATGCAGTAATCACTTCTTGTCAGGAGACAAGAAACAATAGCATAAGATGGATGTGAAATCACAATGTAAGCAAATACAAAAAAAATGCACTGACAACCTCATGTGTGTACTCTCCAAGGCTTTTGTGGCATCTTCCTGATTTTTAAACTGCACAAATGCAAAATTCCGCCATATGCGAACATTAAGGAGCTCTTCGTACGGTTCAAAGTGTCTTTCTATGTCACGCACCCTAGTGCGATTAGGGTCAAATTTAATGAAAACAAAGTTTTTGTAGGTCATTGGTTTGCTGCAACCTTGGAGCCATCATGAGGTCTACGGCGTTCACCTTGTCGAAACAAAGTTATAATAGCATAGTTCTTTACATAGACTGTTGATCATAATATCAATCATGTTGCCTCTTGGAGAAGGTAATTCTAATGGGATGGCAGTTGCCACATTTGGGAAAGAAGAGTGCAATGAAATACCTTAGCACATTCTACTGATAACCGACGTTTGTCATACCCAAATGGTATGTCGTCAAGACCACGGACGGCATCTGCGGCATCACGCTCATCCTCAAAGTAGACAAACGCAAACCCTGTAGTTGTAAAGACTCCATTATAAGGCCAAAGAAAAGCATGACAACAAAGTCTGAAAATCTTTTGAGCAGATTGTACATCCGCTAAATCAAAGCTATAATCCCCTTTAGGAATTAAATAAAGTACAACACCTGCAAGTATGTGAAGGCCTGATGAAAGTAAGGAGGTAGAGAGGCCTTGCATGAACTAAATCATGATGATGATGAAGGCTTGTTAAATGTTTAAATCCAAAATGTCAAGTCTGAGTCATTGTTAAGCATGCTTCACCAATTCACAGCACGATTCGGAATAAGGAGGCATGGCATGATAAGAATTCATTGATCCGCTTATTACTAGTGGTAGGCATGGCATGAAGGACAGAAAAATCCCATCATAACCATTCTTGAAAAATGGCAACATGGGCAGTGAATTAGGTGAATGACGGAAGATCAGTCAAAGAAATGTAGAACAACTCCATCATTGAGAAGGAGAGCAAGAAGACAGATAGGTGGCCTTGCAATAGAAGTTTTTGCAAGTGTTGAGCCATGATAGAATCTCTTTTTCCTTGGGAGACATTCCTCCGTCAAAACAAACACTTACTCCAAATGAATTTCACATTTGGCTCCCCACCATGTCCTACCATGTCACGTGCACACATACATAGCTAAAACAAAGTAGCTATGTATCAAAGCAATATATTTAACCAAAAAAATCACCATCGTAGTATCCAAAAGGAAAAAAGCCTGTACTCATAAGCTGGGAAGGGGGAATCAACATAATATTATTGATATAAAAATATTACTCAACAAACCCGACAATGCTCATCCCAAACTAATTGGGGTCAGCTACGAGTGGGACACATAAAAATCATCATAATTAGATTATTTTTACAGGGGTCTGGACCAACCCACTCCTTTGCCACGGTTTGAAAAGGCTACGTGTAGCTAAAAGAGCAAACATTAATAGCTCCAGGAAGATCAGCACTAACAAAAATTTAAAAACACACCTACTGACATTAAAGAATCATGTAATTCGAACAACTGAAGATACAACACCTACTGGGTTTTAACTTGCAATATAATTCCACGAATAAAGCCATTAGGATCTTTTTTTCTTTCCAATATATTTGTGTCTATCATCTTGTTATTCATTTCAGCATCAAGAATGAATAGTACAATAATAAAACTAAGTAAACCAACAGAAAATACGAAAGAGAAAACAAAAGGGATACCATTTTTCATGTCAACACACTCGATCCTTCCACACTTGGAGAACAATCGTTCCAGTTCTAATTGACGTGTATCATACTCAAAATTCCCCACGAATATAGGCCTCATATTCGACTCCCTACTATTCTTTACCTGAAACACATAATCAACAACGCCATCAAATGATTACAAGTACACTTCTCTACTGCTTAATTACGTGCCAATTGCAAACTATATGAATTCTATGTAGCAATCAGGGGAATATAAAAGATTTACCAAAAAACCCTAGAACCCAATGAAAGCAGGAAGATTTAACTTGTGGTGACAAAAAAGTCCCATAATTAGAAATGGTGTCAAACTTGTCTTAAAAATCTGATTAACTTAATTTAAGACTGAATTATAATTTAAAACTTATAATCTTTTAGAAAATACACAAAAGCCCATAAGTTAAATCTTCCCCTTTAGTTGTTCATTTTATTTCAGAAAAACAAAAACAACTTCCGTTCTTCTCTCTCCTCTCGGTTCCTTCCGTCTCTCTCTCTCTTTGAACCGGCGACCACCGCCATTGTTGCTGCTCGTTCCACTCTCTCCATCGTTGCTGCTGCTGCTCATTTCTCTCTCTCTCTCTCTCTCTCTCTCTCTCTCTCTCCATTGCTGTTGCTTCTCTATTCATCCTCAGGTAAACTTTTTTTTTCACTTGGTTCAAAAGTTAGGGTTTTGAAATCAAAGTTTGAAAATGATAATTTTGGTTAGAGAAGATGAAGAAGAGCATGGGTTTTTCTTGAATGTTGTTTGTTTTGTTGTAGTTTCGTGTATTTGTTGCACTTGTTGGGGTTTGTGAGTTTGTAAATAGTGGTTGTGGTTGTGAAGTTATGATTTTTGGTGCTGTTTTTGTTCTTCTTATCCTTGTTGTTTCGAAAAAAAAAGGCTTGTAATTTTGTTGATGTTTTTCAACAACTGAGGTTACCTGTTGCATCAAATTCAGCACTTGTTTGACAGTTGCAAACATCTACTGAGGTTGCATGGTCAAAAAAAATCCTATTTGGTGTATTTTGTTTAAGCTGTGAGTGAGATTTGTGATGGTTGTGTGTTTGTAGTGAAATATAGATATTTTGTAGTTAAATTTAGATGTTTTTGCTGTTGTTGTTGCTGTCATGCTGTGGTTTAGGAAAAGTTTTGATTTTATCCAACAACTGCTGGATAAAATCAAAACAATTGTTGAGGTTTTTGCAGCAACTGAAGCAGTTGTTGTAGCATATTAACAAGTTGTTGCAAAAAAATCAAAACAGTTGCTAAGCTGTTGCTACTGTTTTTCTATTTCCAACAGGTTAATATTCTGCCGCAACAAGTAATAAGTTGTTGCAACATATTCTTAATCTGTTGAAACAACTGATTACTTGTTGCAACATATACCTTTTCTGTTTTACTTTGAGTGTTGCACTAACCAATTAAAACTGTTTTTCTATCTCGTTTGTGTAGATAAAATGGCTCGAGTTAAAAGAAAAGTAGTGAAACCAAGTGGGGGAGAAAGTAGTAAAAGAGCTAAGGTGCAAACATCATTAGATAAACTTGTGACTGCTATTTGTCGATCAACAGATAAGGAAAGATTTAGTGACAGTGGGGCTTCAGAAAGAGAGGAAACCCACGAAACCTCTGTTGGGCATGAAGAAGTATGTGATAAAAATGAACAAAGTGAAGAAACTAGAGAAGAAAGTGAAAAAGATGATGAAAATTCTGCCGAAGGAGATGAAGAAAATGAAGAAAATGCTGAAGGAGATGAAAAAGAAGGAGATGAAGAAGAAGTTGGTGAAGAAGAAGGAGATGAAGAAGAAGGAGATGAAGGAGCTAAAGGGGATGAAGGAGGTGAAGAAGATCCCAATAGACCTTCGATTGAGGAGGTCGTTAAGAGTTTCAGCATTGAAAAGTACGGCGTGACGATGCCGCTGAATGAAAATAAGGATTTGTCAGGTGATTTTGTGGTTAGATCAACCATGGGCAAGGTCTTTGACACCTTCAGGGGCATTCTCCGGCAGCAGGGGTTGGAGAATTTCTTTAGGGCTAGCTGCTTTGGGCCCTATTTAGATTTTCCTGAAGATACCGGTGCCCGATTTTCAATGATGATGGTTTCTGAGCTTTTGAAGCGTAAGATTATTTGTGATAGGAAGGATGAGATTTGGATCAATTACTGTGGCATGCCGGTTTGCTTTGGCATGAAGGAGTTTGCCATAGTTAGCGGATTGAGATGCTATTCTTGTGAGCCTCTTCCTACTGTTGTATAACCAAGATAACCCAGACTCCCAAGGCAGCCAAGAAAGCAAAGGGTTCCAAAGCTAAGAATGACGTCTCCTTGGTAGACTTAGTGGGAAAGCGCTACTCTCACAAGAAATTATTGCAAGATTTGGAGTCCAAAACTTTCTCAAAAAAACACAAGGAGTCACTGTGCTTAATTTGGTTTGTGCACAATGTTCTTTGGACAAGAGACGTAAACTGCAACATACCGCTTGGATTGATTAAACTTGCTGAGGACTATGATGCCTTCAACAACTATGCCTGGGGTTTTCAAAGCTTTAGCTTGACTGTTGAATATTTGATGAAGGATTTGAAGCCAACGGGGAAGACACAAAATCTATATGGCTTCCCTTGGGCTTTCATGGTAAATTTTCTTCAATGTTTTAACTTTTTTTTTTTTTTTAAATTTCAATCACTATTTTGATTTTTGATGGCATCTTTTTTTCTAGGCTTGGTCATTTGAAGCCATTCCTCACCTCAGGCATCAAGTCAAGGAATACTTTCAAGAAGTTACCTATCCAAGAATTCTTAGATGGCTCACTGCCAAGAACAACACAAAATTGAGTGTCGACCTTTCAACCCCTCCCCCCCAAGGAAGCTGTAAGCATTAGAACAGAACAGATGACTAGTTGTTGTACAGCTTTTATAACCTGCTGCAATAACATATGCATCTGTTGCAACAACCTGATAACTTGTTTTAAATAGGTTTAGTTTTTTATGATTTAGCACCATTATGATATATCTTCTTTCTTGTTGTAGGCTGTGCACCCATGGCTTGTCCTAACAATAAGAGAGTTGGAGATGCCATGCCTTGACACCTTTGTGCCCATAGAATCTGTGCCTGACAGATTGATTAATGGGTTGAAAGAGGAATTGGCTGGAGTGACAGCCATCACTAGGGTTGATGATGTTTTAGCTGGTGGTGGTGGTGGTGGTGGTCATGTTGTTGGTGGTGCTGGTGGTGATGTTGCTGCTGATGATGTTGGTGGTGTTGTTCAGCCTGTTGATGTTGGTGGTGGTGGTGGTGGTGATGTCCCGGCAAGTACTGCTGGGGAAAAATTAAGAGATGATGATGCTAATATTGGTGGATTTTCTCCAGTTGCTGGATGTAGTGAATTTTCCGGATTTGGTGGTAATTTTAGTGGTGGTGGATTGAGTGGTAGAAGATTTGCTGATGTTGGTGCCGGTACCTCTAAGGTGCCCTCATGTGATTGTGAGTACATTACTTGCAAGGACAAAATGGATAATTTGATTGGAGAAGTGGATAATTTGATTAGAAAAGTGGAGGAATTGGTGCAGGCCCAAGAAGCCACAAGCTCTTCTATCCAGAGGTTGATATCCAAGAGGGGTATCAATCCATCAAAGAATCTTTCCTCATCTTATACTCCTGTTCATCTTCGGAGGAGGGGCAAAGCAATTGCCAAGGCACTTGCATCAGTTAGATCAAGAAAATCTATTGCTACTCCCAGTAAGTCAATTGGGCCAAAAGTGGTAAAGAAGGTGGACATTTTCAAGCTTGTACATGCCCAAAGAAAGAAAAAGGTTGAGACTGCAATCAAGTCCAAAAAGAGTGGGAAAACCTTCTACTCAATGCATGAATTTGGAGCAGCAGACTTCAAGGCTTTGACAAGCATGGAAATTTGGTGGGAGGATTGGGTAAGATTCAACACTTTTATATATCTATCTGATTCAGTATGTTGTTGCAACAAGTAGATAATCTGTTGCAACAATTTAAATAGTTGTTGCAACAAGTTACCAATCTGCTGCAACAAGTACATAATCTGTTGAATCTGTTGCAGCAGGTAACTAACTGTTTTACTACTTTTTACTTTAGTATGTAGATGAAGTCCTTCTTCTAATGTGTATGAGGCAAATCAATTTCCCTGAGTACTACGATTCCACTGACATAATCCTGGACCTCAACTTTTACAACAACATGTCCAAGAGGTACGCAGAATTGACAAAAGATAGTACAGTTCCGGATGTCGTGCCTCTGAAGGTTAGACTTGCTGAATTCAAGTGGGATGATGATATGCTCGATTATTGTAGAGGTGTTAGACCCTACCCGGGTGGCTGCTCGTGGGCTAGTGCAAAGAGGGTTTTAACAGTGATGAATGTTAATGTCACACATTTTGTCACTCTCTAGTTCAGGATTGAAGACGGAGTGATAAATGTGCATGACTGCAACGTCCCTGTCTACGAAGAATGTGATTTCTTTTGCTTCATGGAGCCGGTATTGGAATTGTGGCCCAAGTTATTGCAACAGAGTGGCATGTTCGCACACTTACCTGCAAAGTTACTCAATGAATCGTGGGAATTCAAGAGGCTAGAGAATCTCCCCCGCAATGTCACTAGTAGGGCATATGGTTCGTGGTCAATTGCTTTTATGGAGGCTTTGCTTACCGGCACAACTTTGACAAAATCCGAAAGTCTAATCAACGACAACTCAGTTGGGAGAATACAATGGAGATGGGCATTAGGTATCATTGAAAAGGTGTTGGAGCCCTAAGATGGGTTGATAAATAATTTATTATTTTTGTGTTTTTTTGGAGCCAAAATGTGGCATGTTGAACATTTTAAGTATCTATTAGGAGTTTTTTTTATGACATTATGTAATTTAAGTATATATTAGGTATTCAGTACTTTTCTAAGACATTTAGGTAAGTATGTATTAGGTGTTCATTATTAAAGTTGTGTTCAAGACATTATGTTCAGTAGTTCCAGCAGTTTTAAACAAGTCACAAAATCTATGGGTCAGTTGTAAACACATGGTACAGTTGCTGTGACATATGGGTCAGTTGTTGCGATAAATCTAACGGTTGTTGAAGAAGTTGCAACAAGTTGATAATTTGTTGCAACAAGTTTATGATCTGTGGCAACAGATGATTTAGTTGTTGCAACAAGTTTATGATCTGTGGCAACAGATGATTTAGTTGTTGCAACAAATCTTCCAGTTGTTGAAGAAATTGCAACAACTGACATATCTGTTACAACAAGTTTATAATTTGTTACAACAGATTCATTAGTTGTTGCAACAAATTTTTAATATGTGTCAATAAGTCAATTATCTGTTGCAACAGGTGAGTAACTTGTTTAAATTAGGAACACTTAGTATACAATAAGTATCATTGGTTTTCTTTGTTTACACCTACATATGGGATAAGCAAATGGATCTCGTCAAATTACTCCAACGATCGCTTGGAGTTACTCAGTATACGCTTCGTTGATCATACATACTGAAATTACCGTTTAATCCATTAAGGATGTTAGTAGATAAATATATTGATCACTAAATATCATTGAATCTCTTTGTTTAACACTAAATATCATTGGTTCCCTCTGTTAATAACTAAACATATGTGACTTATATCGTAGTTGTTGCAGCAATTTCATGATCTGTTGCAGCGGTTGCATAACCTGTTGCAACAAGTACATAATCTGCTGCAACAATTGCATAAGGTAACATAGCTGTTGAACAAGTCATATCACTTGTTGGATGAAACAAGTTAAGGAGTTTCTGCAACAACTCATTCCATTTGTTGTAGAAAACTGAAAACACTATAGTCATGTCACTTGTTGGAAAACCAAGTTACACAGCTGTTGCAACAAAATTATTACTTGTTGGAAACAGTTCAGAAATTGCAAAACCACAAAACATACGTTGGTGATTTGAGTAAGATCAACATATCATTTAAACCAATTTTACTAACAAAAACAACATGAAAATGTCATAAAATTCAATTTCACAAACACAAATTTTAACAACTATGGAACAATTCGGTTTGGGCATGTAGTTTTTCTATGGCCACCTGTTTTGCATATGGAGCATTTGTTTTTCCTCGTTGCAAGTGATTCCCCGATTCCACGCCTCCTCTTTGTCCGTCTTCTTCCCGGTTTGCTCGGATCAACATATGGAGGAGGTATTTCTCTCTCTAAAATCTCCATAGGAACTTCTCAAGATTCTTCAGAAGGCACGGGATTCATTTCCTCACAGTATGCGATTATGTAATTCTCCACCCTGTAATACGGAGATGAGTAGTCATAAATCCGCCTTCCAAAGTCTTCACCATATTGGATTCGAAGCACTGCCATAGCATGTGGGCAAGGTATTTTGTCCAGGTCAAAAACTCTACAAGTACAAGATCTTCTTTGCAGATCGACTATTGCAACTGAACCGTGGCCGATGACGCTGAACTTGTAGTTGGCAATTTGATGGGCCAATAACTTATTACCCAAGTTGATAAATTTTGATATTTTTTTTTCCATTGAGGGAACAAAGATGGTTGGTGAGTCGATGAACTCCATACGCCTCTCATGAAATTTCTCAGTAAACCTCCTGTTTGTGGAATCAAATAAAGCAGTAATGGGAAATTCTCTTTCAACATTGAACATTGAGTTCACCGACTCAGCAGCGTTTGTCGTCATAAAATTATACCTGACAAATAAGTATATGTTAGTGTTGGAACATGTGGCTGAGGCTCAGCTGTGTAAAAAAATCACAACAAGTACATAAATGTGCAAATACCTATTTCCGGGGCAGAATACCCTGCTCCATCTGTGGAATCCAGCGCGTTCAAGATGTCCGGCAGCCCCAGGAACCAAATCTCCGATTTGATTGAAATGGTCATTGAAGACATCAATGTTGTATGCTTTTGCTGCTTATAAAATTGAGATACGACCGCCCCATTGTGAAAGGTGGTTCTCCGATTTTCCCCTAGGTGCCTCATGCAAAAACCATAATGACATGTAGGGAAGACAATTGAAACCGCCTTTTTGATACTTGGATGTCTATCAGAAATTATGCACAACTCAGGGGTGTCCTCTATATAGCTTCTCATTTATTCAAAAAAATATTTGTACGAATCATCACACGTCCACTACACAAAATACCACTCGAAAAATATGATTCTCCGCATCTTGTGCGACTGCTGACAACAACACTCCTTCGTATTTTCTCCTCAAGAATGTCCCATCGACAGCTATGACTTTTTTCATTTGTGCAAAACCAAGAATCCAAGCCTTATAGGCTACAAAAAAAGTACTTGAACTTCCCATTTTCATCAACCTTCAATGTCGTCTTACTTCCTGGATTTGCAGAACGAAGCATATAACGGTACGCATCAAGCACCGCATACCCGTGCTCATGTGTCCCCCTTGTCAAAGCCTTTGCAATCTCCATGCCCGTCCAAACCTTCCAATAACTTACCTTACAACCCAAATCTGTACGGATTGATTGCCTCATATCTTTTGTAGACGGGTCTTTACCGTAAGGAAACTTATCTTTGAAGCATTCACCAATAGCTTTCGCAGTAGCGCGTGGATTATGGCTCGTAATGTGCTCAGAACCACATGTATGATGCCTTATGTAGGTTCTGATACAAAATCTGTCAGAACTTAAAAACTTCACAGCCCTCAGCCACCACTTGCACTCCGGTTGTACACATCTGAAGTAATACACAGTACACGAATTAATCACCTTCTTGATTCTAAAATCTTTCTTCAAGCAAGAAAGTTTCAACCAAGTGGCTAGTTCTTCCTTGTTCTTGAATGACATTCCTTTATAAAAACCTGTTTCATCATCTTGAACATGGCTAGACTGCATTGATTGTGTAGTGCCCACTGTATTGCTCGCAACTTCAGGTATAGGGATCGGGTCAGCCCCACTTTCATTATCTGGGATGTCCACATCCACCCCATCTAATTCATCATTTAACACATCTTGTTGGTCTTGAGATATATTGTGGTTCTCTACCGGGCTTCTAATAACGTATACCCTTAAAATGGGCCTAGCTACATCATTCAAATAAGCACGCAAACGAACCTGATCAGTTATCGTAAATGGCAAGACCCTCTGATTCTCAAAAGAGTTGTGCATGTAAGTGATGGCAAGATCTTTTGGTTCACAAGTTAATTCGCAATAGGTGATGATTAGGTTCACAAAATCATCGAACATAACATCTCTTTGGACAGTCATCGCTATCGTCTCTAACGTGTCGCTACCCTTCCATCGCCAAATATATCGATTATTCTTCTCGATCCATTCACCATGGCAATCAACCCCTATTGTTATTGAGTTCTCCATTAGTGGTGTTCGAGGTACCTGAAGATATTTTGTTTAACAAAAAATTGGTCATGAGAATACATACCAATCTATAACAAAATGAAACAGCTGCAGCACTTGTTCCAACAGATTATTAACTTGTTGGAACCAGTAGACTACTTGTTGCAACATGTAATAAAATTGTTGCAACAACTCACTAATCTGTTGGAGTCAGCTATAGTTTTTTTGGGGTAATGTTTCAGACTGTTGAAGATGTCCAACAGATTGTCGAGTTGTTGCAACAAGTAGTACACTTGTTGCAGCAAGTCCATAATCTATTGGACATGGCTTCAGTTTTTTGGGTTCTGTTTCAGACAAAAACTGAAGCTGACTCCAACAACTTCATAATCTGTTGTAGAAGTTGCAACAACCACATTACACGTTGCAACAACTACAACAGCTACTATAAGTTGTTGGAAAATCAGTAGATTTATACTCAGGTGAAAAATCGAAATAAAACGGCATTGTTGTACTTACCAAATGAGCGAAAACCACTTATGAAGTAATTGCCAGTGCTGCACCAACAAAATTCAGTCAAAAAATTATAAAATCGGGTGGTCACGTTTTGAGCAATAATGGTGGACGAAGAAGAAGAACAAGAAGAAAGAAAGAAAGAAAGAAAGAAAGAAGAACAATGGAATGAGTTATGAAGTAATTCCCAGTGCTACACGAATGAAATCCAGTCAACAAAATTGCAAAATCAGGTGGTCTTGTTTTTTTCTTTCTTGAGCAAAATCCAGTCAAGAAGAACAAGAAGAAGAAGAAGAAGAAGAAGAAGAAGAAGAAAAAGAAGAAGAAGAAGACTCAGAAGATGAAGAAGAAGAAACGAGTAGCAGAATAAGAAGCAAGAAGCAAGAAGAAGCAGCAAGAAGAAGAAGAAGAAGAAGAAGAAACGAAGAAAAAAAGAAGAGGCAAAAATGGTGAAAACGGCGTACGCGCTTTTAATTATATTTGGCGCGTTTTTCCTTTTTTTGGTTCAATAGGATTTATATGGGTTGAGTCAAAGTGTTAAAAATAAAACTTGAGTTTAAAGTGTAAAAAATAAAGCTTTAGGCTAAAGTGTTAATAATATAACTTTGGGGTGAGTCAAACCTCCCTAATCACTAATCCAAAGTTTATCACCCCTACTCAATTAAAAAAACTAGAGTTACCCAACCCAATTTTAAAACCCATTTGTCACCTATAATTAGAAGCCCCTTATCACAAGGGATTTCGTAATGAGTGTGATATTCAGAGGCTTATTTAAGTTGAATATCAATCTACTGCAATTAGTTATTTAAGAGATGCTTAACTTGATATAGCAATTTAACCTTAACAGTTAAAAATTAAAGTGGAAATACATATCACTTAACCATATATGTATAAAAGATGCATATATTCATCCTTTAGGTACAAAAACCTTAGTGCAGATAAGTTGTTACCGTTCATATATATCAACTTTATTTGTACCTCTTTATAGGATTCGTGCAACCCTGTGACGTACTACACAAAACTCCCAGAGTTGCGACTATGCGACAATGAAACTCTATAAATCCCAGAGGTCAATCTGTCAGCGGCTATTACCCTTGCGAATCTAAGTTCTTGTGAACAAAGATGAACAGATCATTCTCTTTCCACAAATAAGGGGATTCGAGGAAAAAGAGATATGGAAAGTTACTGAATTTATTACTAAAAATCAACCCTACCATACCCAGAGAAGGAAGATAATTGATTAAACTTTAGATACTAATGTATAAAGTACATTTATACATAATCTATCCATGTTTTTCTATCTATGTTATTTTTTCCAACTAAATAGCATACGAAGGCATTTTCATTCTAATCTACCACCTTGCCTTTTGTATGACAAAAAAGACCCAGGCAAGGAATTGTATATGTCATTTACATATGAGGGCAGATGCATTGAACAAAAGAACACCAACCCAAGAACAAATCAAGCAGGCGAGCTCGGTTGCACATCTGAGCTGTGACTTATCTGTTTCTGTTTCTTGTTGTCACTGTTCTTACGCTTGAGTATTTCTTTGAGCTCGGTTTCTCTTTTATCAAAAACTTCAATCAAGTCCTTGAAGCTACGTGAGCGGAGGGAACGCCTACTTGACCTTGCAGATTCAGGTTCACTAATCTCCGGCTCCTCTGTCTCGGGGGCGTACCTGAGGAATTGACAGTAAACCCTGCAGAAAAACACTATAAGTGCAATGGCACAAGCAGCACCACAGATCACATACAGGCCCCAGAAGCTCTTGAGAGAAAGTCGAGTGTCATCGACTTGGTTGTTTTGTGAAGAGCATCCATTGTTAGATAGCCATTTGTCATGGATCCTTTGTAGTTCACCATTTTCTGACAGTTGAAGGATCGCAGTAGACAAATCAAGAGCCAGAGGAGAATCCCTTTGAAATGCCTAACAAGGAAAGTTAATATCAGTCTTTAAGTAGACTGGATTGCCCGTGCACTATTCCTAGCATAGTATCACTGATAGACATAATGTGTTGTTTCTTTTTCTTTCTTTTTTCATTGAAGTTATATTTACAGTTTTGTGGCGAATTGTCAGCTCTACTCGTTATGGCAAAGCAAAGGAATTACTTACGAAGCCCCATCCGCTCTTTGTGAACTCCTGCCCCACGGTCCTGAATATGCATTTGTTATTGGACAAAAACAGCTCAACATAAGGGAGCTCGTCAACAATGGCAGCAACACCACCACCTTGTGGACCTTTCCGGAGGAAACTGACATATTCATCCTCACTTTTTAATATTCGGAGCCGTGACTCTGAAACACGTAGCTCCTCAATGAGATAATTGTATGCAAATGACCCATCCTGGACTCCTATAGGATCGGAGCTTGAGATTAAACTGTCAATTCCTTCTATTCCCGAAGAGAGCTGCTGTACTGTAAGGATAGATGTCAAGCTAGCTGTATAACTTGAATTGATAATTAAAACCACAAAGAGCCAAAAGAGCAACACAAAGCGTCCCAAGGTGCTCAATGTGTTCTCTCCTGCATTCATTCACAACGGAGAGTGTCAGCCATGGAAAAGAAGAGCTAACTATCATAATAGCAACTTGCTAGAAAAGCTCAAGGAGGCTATACTTACTGTGTGCGAAAAACATGGTTGAGAAACTAAACCTGAAAGAAAATGGATCTTAGTACCAGTGTTAATATATGTGTACGGACTTGTATTTCATGGTAGAGGAAATACAATGCAATTGATTCTCATGCACATTGATGCTTTTATAATTAGCTTCATACTAGAACATCCAAAAAAGATAAACTTTAACTTAAAGATCATGCTGATAACCGTTTCAAGAGAGCTTTTAGCAGAAAGAGGTGCTAACCAGAAGACTGTAACGAGTTGTTGCCTTGGTGGACCACGGAATTCAGGATTCAACCGGTGCTCAAGAATCCAAACAACAAAGCCAACAAAGAGGAAGAATGCCCCAGTTACACACCACATTTGAAATGTAAATGGCCTAAGGAAAGCCCATGGACTGGATTTGATCTCTTTGACAGGAGTAACCACAACAAGCCCAGATTCCATGTAAGGCTGTGTGAAGTCCACAATCCTTGTCCGATTTGTCGTAATTGAAATATCCCCAACAGCTGCATCATATTCCTAACAAGCAAAGTGAATACTGATAAGTGCTCTAGAAAAGTTCTCAATATTTATGTATTATGTCATACTATAGAGTAGGACAGAACCATTCTTACTTGAAGGCGGGAGACAGGATATTACATTGGTAATGAATGCAGAAAGAAGTAAACTTTCTAGGACTAGTCTCTCAATCCATCTTTAAGAAGTTTATTAGATGAATGCACTCAATAACTGAATGTACCATATTCACCATTGCGATGAACGAGCAATTCAGTTCAATAACTTATTTCTTGATCTTACTGTGTTATATCATGTTAGCAACATTTACAAACACATTAATTAATATCAGACTGTACCAAAAATTTAAGTTATTCATAACTAACTCTTTGAAAATTCATGTTAGTATAAAACTAAGTTGCTCTGACATGGCAGTTTAGGTGCCGCACCCGTGTCGACACGACACTAGTGTGGGTATGGGATCTGTACCGGATGTGGTCAAACAATTTTGGGTACTTTGACCATGATTGACAAAAAAATTCGAGATGAGATACAATTTGAATTACGAAATCAGAACCAAAACTAGAGTAAATTTGAAGAAAACCTTATCTAGGAAATCAATCATTTACTTATCTATAACTTGAGAATAAAAAAGAAATTACACTTTACAATTTATACGTAAGTATTCCACAAAATTTCTTATAATTTAGAGATATTTTTATATTTTTGAATTATTTTTAGCGGGATCGTTGCATCTGTATCCGTACTAAGATCCACATCCCCGAATTTCAGAATTTACACCTCGAAGGATCCGCACCCGTGTCCGAGCAACTTAGGTATAAAATCTACTTCTTGGTCATGCATATTCACTTATCCTCTCAACAACTATGATCCTTTTAACAGGCACGAAGGATCTATATTCACATTTCATGTATGTGAAATAGCAAACCAGTTTAATTTCAAAATTAGCTAGTGATCCCATTGCAGCAAATTGTGATACATAGATATAAAATCTGAGTAGATACAGTCAGACCGGCACGATAATTTCTGTCATAAAAACTAAATGGTTGGAAGTAGACTGTAAATTCAAGTACTCACATTTTGTGCAACATCATACACTATGTTGTTGAATGAGGGGTTTCTTTTTCCATCTCCATATAAAATGTAGACATGAGGGACAGGGTAAGCCAACAAGTCAATTGCAGCCTCAAACACATCAATGCAATATCCTTTCACTCCAGAAGGTCCTTTGTCTTTATTCACAAACTCTTCAAAAGTAACACGGAAAGGAACGGCAATTCTCAGGGGTTTGCCATTATTGGGGAACACCCATCCTCGAGGTCGTTTTATAGTTTCTCCTGGCCATATAGCATTATACAGATGTTGGTTACTTGTTGAAGTATTTGCAGGCATCGTGTATAAAACCTCTGGAGTTATAACAGAGAGACCAGAATAGTTTGACCAGTAACCTATCGTGCGTAATCCAGTTCCACCTATGTTAAGAACATCATACGCTGAATGAATCAAATTTTTCTGAGAATCAAACTCAATCTGACCAGTTAGACCAGTGATGTTCAGGCCAGTAAGTATCTCAAGTAACTTCTGTCCTTGGTCAAAAACTCGGAGGGATGACAAGTTCAGAGCACTTCCATTAGTGTCACGCAAACTGGGATCATCAGAAAAGGTGACATTTCCACCATCATTGAAGAAAAGGTCAAGAGCACGGGCAACCAACCAAACTGTATCATAAGCATAGAGTGCATAAGAATTAAAATTTGAAGTCTTTACACCCTTAAAATTTTTCCATTCAGATGCAAATGTCTTTTTCTGATTAGAATCCGGAGTGTGATGGCGAAGCGCCACAACCCCCTGTATTAGGTCCATAGTATCTGCATTAACTGAATCTGATGAATCCAAAACAGATGGAAGCCAATCAGTGGCAATCCAAACATAGCCACTGCTCATCATACCCAGATTCTTTGCCTGGGAGAAAAATGATAGTCCAGTATCAGGATTTACATGAACAATATAAACTCGTGCCTCCATAAGGTTTACGCTGGCTAACAAGTCATCGATCTCACTCCTACTAGCTCCAGGAGTTAAGGCTGCTTTATAAGAGATCTTGGCCCGCTTCTTTGCAAGGGCATCACCCAACACAGATATCCCATTTCTACCATTATCATCATCGACAAATATGGCTATAACCTCCTTCCATCCATAATAATCGACCAAATCAGCAATAGCATACATCTGGAAGTAATCATTTGTGACAGTTCTAAGGAAATATGGGTACTGCAGAGAGGAAAGAGTAGGATCAGTCGCAAAAGACAAAAGTGGGACACGAAGTTCATTCACGACATGAGAAATGACATGTGCTATTCCTGAGGACTGCGGACCCACTGCAGCAACCACTTCTTTCTCCATCAGCTGCAAAGCTGCAAATCAAGGATGCCTGTCAAATATTAAGAGGGGTATAGGGAAGAAAGCAATAAATACGGGTAAGGTAAATAACTTAATTCTGAACTGTCTATAACAATCTTTTATTAAGATATTGAACTATTCCAAAATTCAAACAGGCCATAAACTAAACTTGCTTCTGCATTTCCTAATAGTGGAAGTACTGCCTCATGGTCCATTTCTAGTCTAAATCCATTCGTGATAGTTTACACTTTTCAAAAAACTCTGGAAATACTCGATTTCACCCTTCTCTTGGGTGCCACCAGGACCACAATGTTTTACATTAAGGAAGTAGAAGGAAAGAAAAAAACCTCACCCCCTTCAATTTAATCAAGCAAGAGAATTTGGTTGAATGTGTACATCCTATTCTAAAGTTTATACGGGGGAACAGCATAATTATTGATACTACTGCAGTTAAAGAAATTGTTCATAAGATATCATGTAGCAAATTAAAAGATGCTAATACTGCTAAGAATGTAGTTAAAATAAGAGACTTAATTTGCTTTAATACAAACAAGAATTTTATGGAGGACAAAAGCTTTTACCATCAACAGTGCCAATGAATCCGCTGCAATTTGTATCCTGCATGACGACGTTCAATCTGGTCCCACTGAGTACCGTAGAATCAGCATTAACATCATCAACTGCAGCTAGAATGGCTGGCATTATAGAACTACCGATGACTGAATTAACTGTGAATAAAGCACCAATATTCACCACCCTTGGCCTAGACAAGGAAGAAGGTGGAGAGGAAAAGACAATGGCATTCCCGTTCCCACCAAGAACTGCCATAGGCATCCATATACATAAAAATAAAAAAGGTAATGCTCTCCTCTTCACTCTGGCCTCCATTTCTACTTGCCAGAAAGTGGCTGAAGATCAATTCTACCTCACTGTTTCTCCAAGAAATCAAGCTCCTGCCAATAGATGGAATATAAAGATGAAGCTTAAATCCCAAATTTGAAGATAAAAATCCAAGATTTTCAGCTAGGGTCCTCAAAAGATAAGAACTTGACCTAATAAGGAGTTTCAATGTGACTATCGGCAGGTGTCCTAATTTGTAAAACCTCTTCTAAATCCAATAGCCAAACACAGGAAAAGGGAAATGACCAAGAAAGAGGAAAATTCATCAGAAGAAAACAACAAAAGTACAATTACTCTGAACCTAAAATATCAAGGCTAAAGCAGATTACCCCATTGTGATTTTACTCCTACCTGAAAAAGGATAAGAAATCACCCTAAACACAAGCTGAAACAAGGTGAATTCACATCCAGAAGTACATGTATTGTAGAGGATTTAATAAGCCAATCGGTCCAGTCAACTACCATAGTCATACAAGATAGCCACATGCATAGACTAAGTAAAAAACAAGGCTAATAAAATGGAGGAAAAATGTTCCACTTTACCTTAGGATTCATGTTGACAAGATGAATAAACAACAGGATAAATGAAGTAACAATAAACATATATGATAGGGAATATCTTGACAATTAGAGGGAGGTGGCAATAGTGATTACCTATAATCCATTCAACATTACAACCTTTTGAGTCTTTCCCGTATATATACACACACTTGTCTCACATTGATAAATTAATTTGTAAGGAACAAGAAAGTGGAAGCAGCTTACATTTTATAATTGGTAAGCTTAAATTGGTAAGGAGGGAATACTTACTATCTATTAGCCAATTTTATAATAAGAACGTTTTATATGAATTTTATATTTATTATTGACTTGAAAGAGTGGATCCCCCCACTATACAATAACTAGTATTTTGTGCAATTTAAAGTCTTTACGGTTTAGATATTGCCACGTCATCGACCAGATGAGTAGAGCAACCTTATTGAAGGAGACATACCTTCCATCTGATAATGTTTTAGGTGGGACCTACTTGACTTTGTGAAACACGTGGATTCCCCAAGCTTACAATGCGATACATTGATTGGAGTTCTTCCACAAAATCTGGGTACCTTTCTATATTTGGAAGAATTTACTTAAATAGCCGACTAAACTATTAAATTTAAAATAAGCCGGTGAATATATAATATTTATATAATTTATATATGATATTTATATAATTATACATAATTTATGTACATCGTTTAAAAAAGTATACAATACTATTTATATAAAAATTCCTTTCTATTTGTGGGACCCCATGGCTCCCATTAGGCCCAACATAATAAATACTTGTTTCACTCTTAGCAAGGTGAAAATAGTATGGACTAGCCAATTTTTTGATTGTTTATTGAAAAATAGTCAGCATTCACAAAGTCATTAAAAAAATAGTCATTATTTTAGTTAAAATACGGAAAGTTCCAACATTATATGCTGGATTCTGAAGCTCATGTGTATAAACTCCCAGCATATTATGTTGCGACTCCAGCACATTATGAAATTTCACCACATTATGCTGGAATCTCATAAGTAAAAATATTCAAACTTAATATGTTGGAATATTTTCGAATATTTAAAAAAAAATTTGTTTAGATTTTATTTTTATAAGGAAAAATAATTAAATTTCGATTATTTTTGAAACTGTAGTTATATTTTAGTTACTAATTGTAAATTAGACTATTTGTAATTTTTTTTCCCCTAACAAGGGGCATCTCGCATCTGGACGGTGGGACATTAGTCCGTTGATATGCCTTTTCTCTTTAACTAGTACTAGGATTTATTTTTTTAAATGTGTTCATCTGACAGGCAAAGTCTTGCCGTAATCAAAAGGCAAGAGGTCAAGACTGTTGAAGATCACTGTGAAGAGACTATTTTATTGCATAATTAATATATGTTTTCTTATTGTAAATTATAGTATTTACTGGATATATATTACTCCCACTATTCTTTTTCATGATGTAATTAATCCCTACTATTCTTCTCTATTATGATTGTAATTCTCACATCCTCATAATTTCCTCATGATTTTCCCTCGCTGATCTTAATTGGTAATTCAATGTTTAAAGAAAACTTTTTTGTAAGCCTATGTGGAATCGCATAAATAGAGGCATGAAATATGATATATGACGCACTTGAAAGAAATAGTAAGAAAGTTCTTTCTTCTTCTCTACTTCTCTTGTTTATTTTCTTGTTTCATATAATTACCTTGAGCTTAATCTTTTTAACACGTTATCAGTAAGACTCTAATCTTCTTCAACGTTAAGTTCCAATTCTTCATCTGATAGAAAATAAAATTCTTTAGTCTTCAATTGGATCCAAGATGAGTAATAAAGATATATACTTACTGGATAGTGGTACAACTCACACATACTAAGAGAAATGTTGGGTTCAAACACACACGCCTGTACACAAGGTGGACAAGTAATAAAGTGATGAGAGAGTATCGTTCCCACGAGGATTTTTAATCAACTATTGCCTAAACTAAACTAGTTATGAGTTATTTGTTCAAAAGATTTTGAGGAAGATGATTGTGGTTTTTACTAACTAAATTACTACAAAACTAATAAGCAAATAAGAGAATAAGATCGCATGTAGGGCAAACAAACACTTAGAAAGAATTCAATGAGATGGGAATATTCCGAGGTTATGGGATTAATGTCTCTCCTATTGCATTCTTCCGATTGATTTACTCACTTGGTTTATCTAAATTGTTGATTAGCAAGATTTACTTTGCTCGCGAAGTTTTTTCGACAATTTGCTCACCTATTCAAGCCAACCTAAGACTATATATCTATAGAATCAGAATTAACATGTGTATTTCCAGCAAAAATAACCAAGTAAGGCAACTGGAATATGTTTATCCTAATCGCTAATCTATTCTCTAATGCCCGGATTCAAGAACTTACTCTATTTAATCCTATATGCAATATATAGTTTTTACTTTCGAGTTCAACTATAAATTCATAGATAGTACTCTATTGTTAGCTATGCAATAGAATAATTAAGTGCAAGATTGAGTATACAAAATTAATATGATAAAAATCAAGCAATATTATCAACGGTTAAACTGCAATAGTCAATACAACCATAACCCTAGAAAAATGAGGTTCTTAGCCACTTATGTTCATGACAATACTCAAAATATTATCTTTAAACATAAAAGCTATGAATACTAGATGTGAGAGGAAGAATGATGAATTTCGTGCTCCATTTGTGTTTCTTTGCCTTTTCTTACCTCCAAAATTGACCAACCACTCACTAATCACGTTTAGAAGGTATTTATAGGTTAGAGTCGGAGTCTCCAAGCCTAAATCCAAGTAAAAATTATTTAAAGCATGGACTGGGAAGAGACCAAGGCTCAGAGCTCGTGAGGCCTGGTGTGTAGCCAGCCTCAGAGCAGGCGTCGCCCAGTCCAGCGCCCGGAGGACCTCGCCCAGGACCAGGTATCGCCCACTCTGGTGCCTGGTCTTATTTTTTGCCTTTTCGTGCTTGTTTTGTGTATCTTTGATGCCCATGTGTGCAACCTTCACGTATTTTTATCTTTCAACAATCCTACACGTAAAGCGACACAATTAAGCTCAAAACGTCACACATTTAATCACTAAAACCTTAAAATATAGGGTAAGCAATGCACTAAAAATATACATTTATAGTCAAATATCACTACCCACACTTAAACATCGCTTGTCCTCGAGTCAACCACATATTACACTATTCTTGAGCACTTTATATTTACACAATTGAAGCACACTACACCAATAATCGCTATTGATAGCAACAATTAAGCTCGAGCATATGCAATCACATACACTTCCCTTTACTTATGCCATTCTTCAACAGAAATATTCACATCAAAGACAACATGCTTATAACAATCCTAACCTCAAAAACTGACTTAATATCACAATGCACTCATGGCTTGAACACTCAACATCGTAGAGAAGTCTAATAATGTTACCGATCCCTCGTGAAATCATGTGCCCTCACAACAAGAACAAGAGAGTAAGTTGAATCCACACACTCAAATCAAATGCTCAAATATATTTTACGGACTCACATACATCAAAGAAATCGCTCACTCCCACAAAAGAAGTCACATGCATGTAATTGTTACAATAGGCTTGCCCATTATGTAAATCTCTACTAATGTAGGCCCACTCGATATAAAATCAATTATAACAATTTATGGTTGTAATGTGGGCTAAGGGATGGGCAGGATATATTTAGGATTAGTGGTTCACCCTCCTAAGTACTTTAACACATCACATAATAAACTTTAAGCGTAAATTCTTCAATCCACTTTAATTTCACAGCCAAGATCACTCCCCAAAAAATATACACTCTTTCTTTAAGTACTACTTTACTTTATACCCTCTAGCAAGAACAAGACAATAATTTATCCACCTATATTTTTCCTTCTCTTTTTTTTTTCAGATTTTTTTTCTTTGTTTTTTTTCAATTTCTGCTAATGGTGTATTGTTACACAAAATAAGTGCACCTTTATTTCTTTCATTGGTCTCACTCGAAAGTAACCCCACACTTGGTCCTTACTTCTTCTACCGCTCATTTCACAATAAAAGTGCTTTAAGAGGTAACAAGATCAAAATAATATCAATTAAGAACAAAAGGGATATGGGCTTATAATGTGGGTGCCAAATAAAGTCTATAGGCTCAAAGGGTTTACTAGGGATCAATTTTATTTATGATAAGCACTAAGCTCAAAATGATCAAAGAAGACCTAAAATCATTTTTCAAACCGAGCATCACCTAAAATTGTGCTTTAGCTTACATATCGGGCAAGTTCTAGACTCAATCACGATAACATGGACTACACAAAATCACAAATGGCACATGACTCACTAAGGACGGTCTCATTCCAACTCTCAAGCAATGCAAGTATTCACAGAGCCACAAGATATTAAGTATTAAGAACAAAGTGAACAATAGTCAAGTATTAAGACATGCTATCCAATACATAAAGGCATCATGCTCAATTTCAAACGCATAGGGAAGATATTACACATGCCAAGCCTAAATATGCTAGTATCAAACAAGTCAAAGGCGCTTAGGTTCATCATTCTTCCTCCATTTATTCCCTAAATATTAATCTACTCTAAAAATTAAAAAAACTACTACCCGGTTCAAACTACATCCCATAGAAAAAAACCGAGGCACAAAGAAAAACCAAAGGTGATTATTACCACATAAAGAAAAATAAAAGACATATATTTGGACTTTTCTATTTTTAATTTTTTTTTTTTTGTGTTTTTAGTTAGACTTTAATCCCTCAAGAAAACTGCCTAAGAGATTCATCGTCGGGAAAAGTTCAAAATTTTTAATTTTTTTAAATGCCAAATAGAAAATAAAAAAACTAAATAAAAATAAAAATAAAAATAAGAAGCTAAAAGATACTAATATACTAATGTACAATCCACAGAGCATTTCTCACCCCACACTTAAAATATTCAATGTCCTTAGTGCATATAAAAGCAATAAAAATCTAGAAGGGTAGTAAGAAAAATCCCTGGTCATTCTTCGTGATCCTCCTCATTAGCCCAACATGTGGTCGTAACGACTCCACACTTAATATCTTAACACACGGTCCTTCAATTAAATCAAGGTTACTCAGACTTCACCTTGCATAATTTAATCATGTTAGCGTCATACAATCAACTCATTCACATGTTAACCACACTTTTAAAAATATACCCTGGCTCCGGTGAGCCATCCTCCACTTAAAATTTCACGTTAATTAAACTCACAAGCCACTAGTATATCAATCTCGAAGACTCGGGCTCCAATTGGGACAAAATTTACCTTTGATGCAACTTAACAATACTTAGCGCCCATTAGTTGTGTGTAAGCTCTTGAATGGGTGAGGGATTTCCCCCACCCTCCTAAATCGTCTTGGGATTTTTAAGTGTAAACACTCATGTACTCAACAATCACATTCCTATGGGGTTCATCGGTGTGTGTGTGCTAGTGTAGAATGGGTGAACTAAGGACGAAAGAAGAGAGAGCGAAAACTTATCTGGGTGCCGCGAGCATGAATGCGAGGTCCACCGCGCGGCAGAGTGGACAATGCCCATTGTGGGGTGAGATCCAAGCCTGGCGACGCCAGATGTAACGTGCACTTGACCAGTCGATGGGCTGGGCGGTGCCTAGCCTGTGGCGAGATCTTTCGTGTTTTGAACTTCGTTATCAACTTATTTGACCGCCCACATGCTCTTGTACCTATTTAAACACCAAAATTTAACCAAAAACTTTCTAGTACCTAAAAACAAACAGAAAAATCTAATTAAGCTAACTACACTATGAATTGGGTTGTCTCCCAACAAGCTCATTAGTTAACTTCATGGCATGACAAATACAACATCACAATAGGTTTCCTCCCATAAAGCGCCTGATTTAATGTCGCAGCACGACGCAAAATGTTCCATCAAGCATCCACCAAGTCTATCAATGTTTGGTGACAATAAACGCCACCATCCCAATAATGTTTGACTCTTTGCTCTTTGACAAAAAACGTGTCACCGTGTATGGGATCCTTAATTTCAACATCGCCATGCCTTATAGCACAAACTACCTCAAATGTACCACACCATTGAGGCTGGAGCTTTCCAGGGAAGAGCTTCAATCTTGACTTATGCACAAGCACAGATTGACCCGGCTCAAATTCATAATGCGCAAGGTTCATGTCACGCAATTTCTTTATCTTGCCCTTACACAATTTTACATTTTCAACCAACTGAAGCTTTAGGCTCACTTCTCTTTGTGACAGCATCAACACTCACTTCAATCCTGGGCTCTACTGCCTTTGGTTTTATCACTGAAATCATGCACAAGTCCTCGTAAAGCTTGGGCAGGTTGAGCACCTTGTACACATTAAATGTAACTTCTTCATCATGCACTCTCATCTTTAGCTTACCTTCCCATACATCAATAAGTGCTCCTCCAGTGGCCAAGAATGGTCGCCCAAAATAATTAGAACTTCCTCACAACTATGTAGTCAAGAATAATGAAATCAGCGGGAAAGATAAACTTCCCCACTCGCACCAGCATATCTTCAATTATTCCTTCAGGCACTGGTAATAACCCATCCTCTAGCTGTAGAATTATAGTAGTAGGCCTAGGTGCCCCCAATTCGAGCTGCTTGAAAATAGGTAAAGACATCAAATTAATGCTCGCTCCCAGATTGCATAAGGCTCGACCAACCCCGTGTTTTTCGATCGCCAAGAGAATTATGAAATAGCCTGGATCCTTCAACTTAGGTGGGAGCATACTCTATACTCTATCACTCCACTCCTCAGTAAGTGCAACCGTTTCAAACTCTATCAACCTTCTTTTATTGGCCACGATGTCTCTCAAGTACTTGGCATATTCAGGAACTTCTTGCAGCACTTTTATCAAAGGTAGATTCACCCGCACCTGGCTCAAGATATCTAAGAACTTTGTACTTGGACTCATCTTTTGACTTTCGCAACCTTTGAGGAAAAGGCGGTGGTGGCCTTACGTTTATCTCTTTCCTGTGTTCATCATCTTTCTTTTCAGCTTCTACCTCTGGTCTAGGTACCAATCTTTCACAAACTTCTTTAGGCACATACTTTTTAGGTGACAGCTCCTTCAATGCTTTCCCACTTCTTAGATTAATTTCTTGTACTCGTTCAATGGGATTTTTTTCAGTATCACTTGGGAGTGCTCCAGTAGATCGGGTATTTTGTTGTGCATCTAACTGCCCAATCTTCCTTTTTAAATTTTGAAAATCAAACCTCAACTATTGGTTGTCAATAACAACTTTTTCAACATATCATTGGTGCTTTCTTCTACTTGTTGTGGTGGCTTTTGTGATTGTAGTTTTCTTAGGGTCTATATTGATTTTGAGTAGCCTGAATTTCACCCATGAGAAGTTCGGGTGATTCCTCTAGTTGGAATTATAAGTGTTCCCATATTGCGCATTTTGGTTCATCGGACCTCTACTCTACTAGCCCACATAATAAATAGATTCTAGATTCACCAGACATTGACCACTCGTGTGACCTTCTCCATAAATTTCACAACGTGTAGACATTTGTTGCACCTGCTGCTCTTGTTGCATCGTCATCTTATTTACCTGATTGGCTAACTCTACTATATCAGCCTCTCATGGCTGAGAATCATCAAGCTCAATAACACCTACTGCCTTTTGTTTTAGTGCTCTCTGTGGTTCCCCGTATCCTCACCAATTGTTATCATTAGCCATGAAATTGTTCAGCAGGATCTGGATTTCATAATACGGCCTAGCCATGCAACTACCTCCACTGGCCAAATCAAGATTCATCTTGGATGCTTCGTCTAACCCATCAACAAAAGTATGACCAGGACTTCATCAGTCTAACAGTGATGTGGGCAATCTCTTAGTAGCTTTTTATGTCTCTCCCAGGCTTGACGTAGAGTCTTGTCATCTTTTTATTGAAACCCCAGAATTTGGCTTCTCAGTGACTTTGTTTTCTTTGTGGGAAAGAATTTGACAAGGAATTTCCGTGCTAGATCATCCCATGTTCGAATTGAGTTTGGCTCTTTGTTCAACCACTCCTTTCCTTCCCCCAGAGAAAAGGAAAACAAGGTCAGTCTGACATACTCCTTGGGGACGTTTGGGTAGTTGTATGTATCCATAATCTCCAAAAAGTTCTATATGTGTCTCTGCGGATCTTCACTCGGCAAACCCACAAATTGCCCTATGGATTGGATCAGTTGCACCATGTACTGTTTGAACTCAAAGCGCCCAGTCATATCAGGCTTCACGATAGCCCGAGTCATGTTCGTGAGACTAGGCCTTGCGGTCCCAATCACCGATCTCTCATCATTCTCTGCAATTTCGATTGGTTGGACTAAAACTCCCAACTCTGCAGTTCTTACTATTGCTTCCGCCTCTCTTGTTAACCTGTGGAGGAGTCTTTCGGGTTCAGGATCAGGAGGAGGAAGATAGTTCAAATTGTTACTTCTTCTTAGCATTCAATGTGAACACCTGTCGAGTCAGAAACAACAAAACAAATTTACTCTCGAACAAAAATAAATAAAACTTTATTTCAGACAAATAGCTAATTTCTAAATCCTAGGCAACGGAGCCAAAAACTTGTTGGGTCCAAAAGCACGCGCAAGTATACGCGGCCGACAAGTAATAAAGTGATGAGAGAGTATCATTTCCATGAGGATTTATGATCAAATTACTGCCTAAACTAAACAGTTACGAGTTATTTGTTCAAGAGATTTTGAGGAAGATGATTGTGGTTTTTACTAACTAAATTATTACAAAACTAATAACCAAATAAGAGAATAAGATCGCAATTAGGGCAAACAAACACTTAGAAAGAATTCAATGAGATGGGAATATTTCAAAGTTATGTGATAAATATCTCTCCTATTGCATTCTTCCGATTGATTCCCATGACTACTTAGTGTGTCTCAACAACCGTCTCGGAGATAAGGAAGATCGAAAGCGTCAATTCTCATAGCGAGGCTTAGACCGACGGAGAAGTTTCTATATTTATACCTTTTCTTGTTGGAGGGGCGACTGTACGTTAAACTACCAATTCAATCACTTGATTTATCGAATTTTTGATTAGCAGGGTTTATTTTGCTTGCGAAGTTCTTTCGACGCTTTGCTCGCCTATTCAACTTAAGACTATATGTCTATAGAGTCAGAATTAACAAGAACGCATGTGTATTTCCTGCAAAAATAACCAAGTCAAAATTGACTTATTGTCGAAATTGGACTTTTATTTGTTCTAAATGGATATCGCTTATTCTGATGAGATTTCAGTTATTACTTTATGTTGTTCTTCCTGTTGCCTATTTTTGATATTTTGTGAAGGCTATTTGACTAGTGAGTGTCTTGACTCTAACCTCGTCACTACTCTACCGAGGTTAGTCTTGATACTTATTGGGTACCGATCGTGGTATACTCACACTACACTTCTGCGTATTTTTGTGCAAATTCAGGTGTTGGAGATAGCAGGTCCAGGCAGTGAGAGCTTCTTGATCGTGAGGATTCAAGGTATAGGTGCTTTGATCATCGCAGTCCATTGGAGTCCTTTCCTTACATATATACTGTCAATCTTTTATTCGAACAATATTGTATTTTGAGATATTTTCTATGTATTCAGTTAGAGTTTGTGACTCGGTACTACCTAGTTCTGGGATATGCTGTGATTATCACCCCATTGGCTAGTATCATCTTTTTTTCCGCATTTGTGTTTAACTCTGTTCAGTATATCATATATTTATTGTTTTAAAAATTGACAAGTGAACGACATACCTAGTTTTAGAGATTAGGTGTCATCACGAACCTTACGGTGAGATTCTAGGAGCGTGACATGTTGGTATCGGAGCTCTAGGTTCATAGGTTCTACGAGTCAGAAAAATCTTGTGAATCGGTATGGAGACTTCTGTACTTATCTTCAAGAGGCTACATAACTATTAGGAATATTTCACTACTTTTATTCCTTATCGTGCGGATTTGTTGATTTCGGAGTTTGAGCCTTTATATTTCTATTCTCTCACAGATGGTGAGGACACGCACTACCGGATCAGCTGAGCAGACACCCGCGCCCCCTGCTAGAGCCATGAGTGGTCGGGGTAGAGGCAGAGGCCGAGGAGGGGCACGTGCTACAGCAAGAGTACCTGTCAGAGAAGCAGCTGAGGAGCCACCACTAGCTTCGGTTGGGGATCAGGTACCGGACGGGCTTGTTGCTACCCCAAGAATTTAGGGACTTTGGCACAATTTTTGAGCATGTTTGGTACCTTGGCTCAGGCGGGATTGATCCTAGTTGCACCAGCTACTTCACAGGCTGGAGGAGAAGCTCAGACTCCCGCCGCCTGTACTCTAGAGCAATAGGTTCATGTTGATTAGGCTCCAAGTGTTATGCTGGTGCAATCCGTGACTGCAGTTCAGCCTAAGGTAGGTCGGTGGCATCGGAGGAGGAGCAGAAGAGGTTAGACACGTTCAAGAAGTATTTTCCTCTGACTTTCAGTTGTTCAGCATCTGAAGATGCCCAAGTTTTCTTGACTAGTGTCACCGTATTCTGCTTACTATAGGCATAGTGGAGTTGAGCGGGTCACCCTTACCACTTTCCAGTTGATGGGACCGACGTATAGATGGTGGCAGGCTTATGAGGAGAGTAGGCCAGCTAGTGCAATGCCACTTACTTGGGCTTAGTTCTCTGATCTATTCTTTAGGGTGTTCGTTCCACAAACCCTTAGGGATGCGTTGCGCACCAAGTTTGAGTAGTTGCGCCAGGGGACTATGATTGTGTCCGAGTATGCTATGAGGTTTAGTAAGTTTTCTCGTCATGCACCTGGTTTGGTTTCCACTATTACAGAGAGAGTCCGCAGGCTTATTAAAGGGCTCAGTTATGGTCTCAAATTTGGGATGGCATGGGGGTTGGAGACTGAAACTCCATTTCATCAGGTTATGGAGATTTCTAGGAGGTTAGGGCGTATCCGCGATCTAGAGAGTGAGGATAGGGAGGCTATGAAGCCTCGTGGATTTGGCGGATCTACTAGTTCCTATTTTGGGGTGCAGGGCGCATCACGGTAGAGGTTTTGATGGTCAACAAGTTTAGTCTGCACTTGAGGTTTCATATGGTGCTCCAGTTATCCATGGGTCTAAGAGCACTCGTTCCGTACAGCTCCCACAACCACTTCAACAAAGATGTTGCTTTGAGTGTGGGGATATCAGTCACATGGGGAGAGATTGCCCTAGACTCCGGGCGGATATTCCTGAGTAGAGTACTCAAGATATGGGTTCCACTCCAGTTGTTACTCTACCTTCACAACCAGCTAGAGTGAGGGACAGGCGTGTAGAGGGCGTCCTAGAGGGGGAGGCGAGGCCCGTATTTATGCTTTCCCTGGTAGGGCTAAGGTTGCTGCACCATATTATATCATTACAGGTATTGTTCCGGTTTGTCATAGAAATGCATTAGTTTATTTGATCCAAGTCCTACTTATTAGTATGAGTCATCCTATTTTGCTTCATATTTGGATATGTTACGTGATTCTTGTACTTTGTTTATATGTCTACACCTGTTAGGGTGTTCTATTGTGGTTGACCATGTCTATGGTTTATTCACTATTAAGGGTTATGAGACTAAGATGGACTTTCTATTACTTAATACGGTGGGTTTTGACGTGATTTCTGGATGGTTTGGCCGCAACTGCAATTGTGATGCTCTATAAGCATGGGGGAGTCTGTTATGTGTTGCGGTTTTGTTCTACGGGGTGAGCTAGTGAAAGGTTTTCGGATGATATGATGTCTATTCTACTTCTGATTTGGGGTTGAAGATGGGATCCTCGTGTTTTCATGTGTATGGTATGTTTGGATCGGGCTACGTGCCGTGATGCAGTTATGTTAGGATGAGATTCTTTGTAATTGTTTCGTGTGTATTGCTTCTACCTTGTAGGATGGATTCATAGTAAGGTGCTAATGGAGAGTGGTACCAATTGGATTTGTCGGATATTTCTCTTATATGTCTTTCTATCTATCTTCAGTTACATTCGAGCTGTTGGTTGTTTGGTATGGATTGCAACGTATTTGACTAAGTGGTGTTTGGTTTGGCTTGTCGATCGAATAGCTTGTACTAGATGAGATAAGGTCATTTCACCTCCAAAAAAGAATTTTGTAGCTTCTAATATGTAAAAACTATGGTGTTCTTAGTGATTAAGAAGCTAATTTTTGCAACAAAGTAAAAAACGAGACAATATTTAATGATCAATCTCTAAGGAGGACAATCACTGCAATTTTCTGAGTATAATTAGATCATAACATCTACTAACCCTATCCAACCATCACATCACTTCTAGGTATAGATATAGAGTCCGAAGGTTCTGTTAGGATCGATTCACTCAAGCACTCTGAACTGATGAAGAAGATGAAGAAATCTTGAAGAGAGAAAAGTTAAGGTAGAGAGACTTATTTCGTGGTAACACCCCGTTAAGGGTAAACTTCCACGATGGCGGGATTTATATATATTAATAATTAAGGGTATTTACAATACAAGGAGAATAAACAGTACAGCCTATATATAGATCCCAAATAGTCCCAAACCTATAAGAGAAAGGTCTCCCAATTTGACCAGGATTATAGTTTTTTCTTTCCCAAATCTATGAGGACAATGAGTTTTCCTAAACCTATAGGGATTATGGGTTTCCTAAAAATACAAGGAAATAATTCAAGTCCATCACATATTAATCAGGCTCTACACCTAACAATTCTTCTCGCTCTGCATCTTGCCCAACTCTTCCAGATAATCTGCCAGCCATATCATCTCCTTTCCAGCTTCAGCTATTGCCAAGTACTCAGCCTTTGTTGATGAAAGAGCAACACACTTCTGAAGCCTGGACATCCAACTCACTGCTGTACCACCTATGGTGTAAATGTATCCGGATGTGCTCATGCTCGAGTCCACATCACCACCAAGATCAGGATCCACAAAACCCTGTAGATTCACTTTGCCTTTGCCAAAACTAAGTGAAATACTGGATATACCTCTCAAATATCTCAGAAGCCACATAAGAGCTTCCCAATGCTCTTTCCCCGGATTCGCCATGTACCTACTAACAACTCCCACTGCATGTGCTATGTCAGGTCTAGTGCAGACCATAGCATACATCAAACTCCCAACTGCTGAAGCATATAGAATAATTGCCATCTGCTCACGCTCTTCAGCTGTCTTGGGTGACTGCCCCTTTGACAATTTTATGTGTTTTGCCAAAGGAGTAGTCCTGGGTTTAGCATCACTCATCCTGAATCCGGCCAACACCTTCTCAATGTATTGCTCCTGGGATAGATTTAAAGTGCCAGCAGATCTATCCCGAGAAATCCTCATCCCCAGAATCTGCTTCAATGCACCCAAATCTTTCATCTCAAACGCTGAAGACAGACTTGCCTTCAGATTGTTTATCTCCCTCATACTGGATCCTGCAATCAATATATCATCCATATACAAGAGTAGAAACACATAAGAATCAGTGTATTTCTTGAAGTAACAACGC
>MCJB01012540.1:0-63957 GCA_002018475.1 Nicotiana obtusifolia
TAGGAAAAAATCTACCCCCCCCCCTCTTTCTTTCCCTGGTTGCCCACGTGGTGTCCCTTTCAATCATGATAGTGTCCTTGTGTAGTGGGTGAAACCCACACACGTTTGGTAAAAGTCTTGCAGAGTCAGTGAAAGTACTGCAGGTTAGGTGAGGGGTCTGCACGCAAGGTTTGGTCAGGACAGTGTCATTGACTTTTGAAGGCAGGCCGGTGCAACGGGCATATCGGTCATCACGAGGTGGGGTTCGAAGTGAACCATCGATCATCATATCGGATCTGGCCTCAGCTCCGGTTCCGAGCTCGACATCGGATATCGGTCTGAGCGTCGGTCGAATGGTCCGACATCGATATTGGATGTCGGTTCGAATGTCGATCCTCCATTTCCCATCGGTATGGGATGTCGGCTCGAGCTCCGATCATGTGGTTCCGAACATGAACATGGGACGCCGATCTTGGCTTCGAGATTCAACCTCGATCTATTCCTTCATAAGAAAGCTGATTTCGTCATACACAGTGATAATTTTGAAAATTTTAAAATGAAGACAAATAAAAATGTTTAGAGCAACATTTCCTAACAAGTAGTACTATAAGGTCTGGTTCTTTTACTGTTTGTAACGACCAAAGAGATCTGTGTGAATTAGTTCTAGTTGGAAATGTAATTTTCTTTTTTTTTTCCCCTCTAGTAGCTGTTGTGTAGTGTCCGTTAATAATTTAAAGTCATCCACGGCAATGAACAGAGAGAAATCTTAGTAGGAGCATGTTTGACTAAGCTTATTAATTGGTTAAATTAGTTTTTAAGTAATTTTTGATTTATTTACGTATTTATAGAACATCAAAAGCGCAAGCCTAAGTGTTTGTAAGTGAAAATCAGTTAAAATTCGTAGTCTCACCTACTAGTCCCCAACTTATGATTTTGCAACTTGCAAGTACTTTTGGTTTGACCAAATATTTTATAATATTATTCATATATATTTTGTAATTTCCAAAACACTCTTCTTAAAACATATAACTTTTAGTTATCTCTCCATTATATTTTCTGTCATTCGTTCTTTTTATATAAAATTACTTTTAAATTTATATTCTTGTAAACTGCTTACTTAAGCTATTTTAATAGAAAAATACTTGAAGGAGAGCCTTGGAGTAATGGTAAAGTTATCTCTCTATGACCTATAGGTCACGCGTTCGAGCTGCAGAAGCAGCCCCTAATGCTTGCATTAGAGAGCTGTCTACATCATACCCCTTGAGGTGCGACCCTTCTCCGGATCTGCATGAATGTGGGATGTCTTGTGCACCGGACTTCCCTAACAAAAAAATATTATCTTCTCCATTAATATTTAAGTGAGACACGTGTCAAAAATCTAATACTCAATCGAAGAAAACTGGAGCACATTCCAACTCCATTTTTATTAAACATACCAATTAGTATTTATTTATCAGTTTAAGTACCTTTTCTCTGTTATTAAATATAAGAAATTGAAGCAGGCAGGACACACTAAAAAATGAGCATGTATTATAGCAAAGATCTTTGTGGATCTTTATGAGGAGTTGTCTTGGTAGAGATGGGGGGTCAAGAATTAAGGTACTTGGTGGATTTATGAAAAATGGACTTACTATATGATAGAACAACAAATATTATTCAGACGGGGAGGTAAAAAAAGTTATGTTTAATATAGATAACACAAGGAGCTTTGGGCCTGATGACCGCGGTAGTGGCTTCTTCCAAACTGCTTGGGATATTGTGAGGAGGGATATAACTGCGAACAGTTCTGGAATTCTTTCACATTGAAAAATTATTAAAGTAAATAAAATCTATTTATAATGTCCTTGATCCCAAAAGTATTTGTATCAGAGAATGCTAGCTAGTTGTAATGACTCGACCGTTCATTTTAATTATTTGTATTTTTATTCGGTTGTTCGAGGCTGCGAGTGGCCTCATATGATTTATTATGACTTGCATTTATGATTGATTACGATTTCCGAGCGGTTCGGGATTGATTTGGAAGAATGATTCTCATTTTAGAAGCCTTAAGTTAGAAGAATGATCAAGTTTGACTTTTACGTATTTGATCTCGGACCGGAGCTTTGATGGATTCGTTAGGTTCGGATGGTGATTTTAGACTTAGGCATATGTCTGGATATGGATTTAGAGGTTCCTAGGTTGTTTTGGCTTGAGTTGGCAAAAATTGGATAGTTGAAGGTTTGGAAGGTTGATAGATTTTACGGAGAGTTGACTTTGTTGATCTCGGGTTCGGATTACTGTTCCAGAAGTTGGTATATGTCCGTTGTGTCATTTGGGACTTGCATGCAAAATTTGAGGTCATTCCGAGTTGATTTGGTGTGGTTCGGCATGAGTTTTGGAAATTGAAAGTTTATTAGTTCATTAGGCTTGAATTGAGATGTGATTCATAGTTTTGATATTGTTTGGTGTGAATTGAGGCCTCGAGTAGGTCCATGTTATGTTTTGGGATTGGTTGGGGTGATTGGACGGGATCCCAGGGGCCTCGGCTGTGTTTCGGATGAGTTTCAGACTATTTCCTCTTATTTTGGATTACTGTTAGCTGGTGTCTAGTTTCCTTGATTGGGATCGCGAAGAGGAAGCCGCGATCGCGTAGGATAATCTAGTGGCAGGTGGGTTTTGCCCTTCGCATTCACGAAGTGGTAGGCGCATTCACGGAGCTTGGGGAGGCGGAGTCTTCGTGATCACGAGCATGGTGTCGCGTTCGCATAAAAGGGAGATCTAGCTGGGAGTGGCACGCATTGTTCTTCGCGATCGCGTGAGCTAGGCCGCATTTGCGTAGGTGCTGAGTGATTGGGCATTGTGTTTGCGATTGTTGGGTCGTGTTCGCGAAAAAAGGTTTTTGGCAGCTGGGCATTTTGTTCTTCGTGATCGCAAATGTACTTCAGCGATCGCGATGTGTATAGCTGGGAGATCTATTTAATACTATATTTTGAGATTTTTGGTTATAATTTTATCACATTTGGAGTTAAAGATCTCAGATTTGGGCGATTTTGGAGGAGATTTTCACGATTTAGGATTGGGGTAAATATTTTTGACTCGAATTTATTTATAATTCATGATTCCAACCTCGATTTTAGTGTTTGATATGTGATTTGAATTGGAAAAATTGGGGATTTTAGTAAAAACTTTTCTAAAACATAAATTGATGAGTTGAAGGCTGATTTGTGGTCGGAATTGGATGATTTTGTTATGGTTGGACTCATATCTGAATGGGTATTCGGAATCTGTGAGTTTTCTCGGGTTTCGAGGTGCGGGTCTGGGGTTGACTTTTTGAGTTGACTTTTTGGTTTTTATTAAAGATCGAAGCGTTATTATTCAGAATCGTTTCATGTGGCTTTTACTTATGATATTAAGTTATTTCGGCTAGATTCGAGCCGTCCAAAGGTTGTTTCATGCAGAAAGGGCTTGTTAGCATATTGATTTAGCTTTTTTGAGGTATGTATCTTGCCTAATTTTGTGTGGGATAAATTACCCTGTAGTATTTGGTCTAACTGCACTACAGTCAGACCTCTCTATAACAGCATCCTTATATAACAACACTTCACTATAAAAGCCAAGTTTTCTCGGAACCAATTTTCATGTTATATTATAATATATGTTCTCTATAACAGTACTTCGCTATAACATCCAAAAATTTTCGGAACAAACGAGCCTGTTATAGAGAGGTTTGACTGTATTTGAATTACGTGAAAGACGTGTACACGAGGTGGCGAGTGCGTCCCTGGGCTTATATGTGGAAACTGACTGGTTTATACTCTTAGGTTCTTAATATGCTTTAAATTGAAATTGTTGTTATATGGATTATCTTTCATTGTCGAGTTATTTCTATTTTGTTTTGTTGTTGTTGAAATTTTGTATACATTATTGTTGAGTCATGGGCTATGCTTTATTATGATATTGGTATTGTTATTTTAGCAATATTGTGGCATATGTGGATATATTGTGGGGATTGATTATTGTTGTGCAGAGCATAAGGGTGGCATTTCACAGTTGCTGATTGAGCGGCGCAATACGGGTGGCTATTGATATATTGTCTGGGCGGAGTGATACGGGTGACTATTGTGTTATTGTCTATGCGGAGTGATACATGTGGCTATTGTGTTATTGTCAAGGTGGAGCAATACGGGTGGCTATTGATATATTATCTTGACAGAATGATATGGGTGGCTATTATGATATTGTCAACGCAGTGAGATAAGGGTGACTATATGTGGATGTTATATGATGGCTTGGGGGTGTGTTGTAGATGAAAGAGGAGTATTCTGGTTGTTGCTTTTGACTTCCTTGTGTATGTCATACATATTACGTGATTTGTTGTGTTGTTTTTAATATGCTACTCGGTGTCTCTGATATTACTTGTTGATTTGAGCTGTGATAGTATAATTACACATGCATATACCTTAACATGTCATTTATACTAATCCAGGAGTATGAAACTTGATGTTCATTGATCATATACATGTATTCTTGTATATACCCTTTTTTGCTATATGGTTGGACTGGTAGCCCATGCCCATGTCGGACGAATTATGATATTGAGCCCGTGGCCATGCCAGACGGATTGTAATATTGAGCCCGTGAGCCGGACAGATTGTGATATTGAGCATGTGACCACACTTGGTGGATTGTGATATTGAGCCTGTGACCACGCCAGGCGGATTGTGATATTGGCACGTGAGTTGTCCGTGCATCACTTGAGTTGTCCATACGGTTGTGACTTATATTGTGGCACGAGGTCTTGTCGTGCAAGGATGATTGATAATGTGGACACGAGGTGCCATGTGTATATGAGTCGTGATTTGAGATTATGAGGTGTGGTACCTCGGGGTGATTCTTGTTATAAATCTTGTGTCAGAACGGTTTGATGATTAGAATTGTCATTGTTTTTCCTTAATTGCTTTCACATGTATTTTATTTGTGCCTTGATTATTTTGTTGTTTTATCACATGATTACTCTTTGTTGCCATTATTTATTTTGTTTTCTGCTGTTAGATTTATATTGATATTCTGCATAGATTATTTGATTAGTGAGTATCTTGACTTAAACATCATCACTACTCCACCGAGGTTAGTCTTGATACTTATTGGGTAGCGACCATGGTGTAATCATACAACACTTCTGTACATTTTTGTGCAGATACAGGTGTTCGAGGCAGAGGTCCCAGGCAGAGTTAGATTCTTGATAGCAAGGATTCAAGGTAGAGCTGCTTGATTGTCGCAGTCCCTTGGAGTCCTTTCCTCTAAATTATACTGTCAACTTTTATATTTTTGTTTTGAGATATCTATATATTCAGCTAGAGTTCGTGACTCTATACTACCTAGTCTTGGGGGATTTTTGTGATTATCGCCGTGTAGGCTTGCAACTTTTATTTCCATATTCATATTAAACTCTGCTTTATTATATCATGTTTAACTGGTTTAATTGTTGTGAGTGATTGACTTACCTAGTTTTGGAGATTCAGTGCCATCACAATCCATAAGGTGGAATTTTGGGTCGTGACACCAGTTTAGACCTATTTCATGTCGTAATGTGTTGTATAAGTGTATTTTCAAGATGACGTGTGAAGGGTTGAAGAGTGCTATCGATCACATAATAGCATATAATCAAGCTGCATTTGTTCAAGGAAGATCTTGATGCAAAATATACTGATCTGCCATGATCTACCAAGGCACTACAACAGGAAGACTTCTCTAAGATGTTTGATGAAGATTAATTTAAGGAAAGCATACGACTTCGTGAATTCGGAGTTTGTTGAGGAAGCATTGATAGGATTTAGTTTTCCTAATAAATTTCTCATATAGTGATGACTTTCATCTCTTCTACTAAGTTTTCAGTCAAAGTACATAGGAAGGGGCGTGGTTATTTTGCAGGGAAGAGAGGTCTAAGACAGGAGAACTTAATATCTCCTCTACTGTTTGTGCTAGTTATGAAGTACCTATCCAGAATTTTGAAGAGTATGAGTGAATTGCCGGATTTCAAGTTTCATCCTATGTATAAACATCTCAAGCTAACTCATCTTATCTTTGTAAATAGTCCATTAATTTTCTGTAAAGGTAACATTGAATTAATGAATAAAATAATAGAGGCATTTGATTATTTTAACATTGTTACAGGGATGGTGGCTAATTTACATAAATCCAACATTGTTTCCTGGTGTGGTTGAGCAAACACAGGAACTACATTAGGGTCTTTCCCAATCAGATATCTTGGTCTGTCTTTATCCTCAAAGAAGTGGAATATCAGTTGGTTGAAAAAATTACTAGCACAATCAGTACAACATGAAACTATCTTATGCTGGCAGATTTACATATCATCAATGTTGTGTTGTTCTCTATTCATAAATTTGGGGGCTGTATTAGTACTACCCTAGAGTATTTTTATAGAGACGGATAAAAAATACAGAGAATACTTATGAGAAAGTCTGATAAGAAAAGGAAGGGGGCCTTGATAACGTGGGACAAAGTCCGTGTACCAAGAAGTTTGTGGGGTGAAATATCAAAGGCTGCAACAAGTAGAGTACTGTTTCTGTGTGTAAACTACTTTGAAAACTGGCTGAGAAGAAGGATGTATTATATGTAAAATGGGTGCATATACTATATATGAAATATAGTTTTGATATCCAATAAACTGCAATTTGTATTGGAAGAAGTTAAATTCACTGAAAGAGGAAATGAGAATTGATATCACAAGTATATGCTAATATCTTCTGGCTCTTATTCTGTAACTAACGGCTACGAGCTTACGATGTAATGCTGAAAGACTTAGATAGAATGTCAGCAGTAGAGCTATTTGGAATTCAGTGATGCAACATAAAGCGCATGTTTATTGTCTGGCTTGTTGCATCATAATTGCTGACCAAAGAGAGATTAATGAGAATGCACATTCCTGTTGAAAATGCTGACTGCTGCTTGTGTGGTGGATTGACTAGATAACTAAGGTGCGAGATAATCTATTTCAATGGTTAGGCGTACAGGTGCAACATAAAGACTAGAGTAGATACTGGAAGGGATTAAAAGCAAACACAAGAAGAAGTTTTAGAAGGAGGTTGTTACAGCTGCTTGGGGGTGTGTTATGGTCTATTACATTTGGTGAGCAAGAAATTGATTGCTGTTTAAAGAGATAACCGTAAATAGAGAAATTTTGTTGTGCCACAGATACAAAAGAAGATCAAAGAGAGAGCAGATTTCGGAGGGGGTTCTGGGAAATCTTATAGTGTAATTACTTGATTCAAAGAATTTATAATTAGTGCTTGTTCGAGCTATGTGTTCATAGCACCATTCCTAGAAGGCGGTTATGCTACTAGGTGTTTTTTAGGTGTATTAATTTATTTGTTAATAATAATATTTCACATTTATTATCACAAAATAAAATAAAATTTGAACACTTCTATTCAATCACATAATTATTTATTTATAAAATTAGTTTAAGCACAAAAAATTATTTTTTAACACCTAACGCTTAGTCACGTTCAAACTAACCCAAAATGAGCTCTAAGTTATCATAACCCATAACATTGTAATCATTCAAGGTAATAATATGCAGAAACAAATGCCACAAACTTTTTACATATTAGTATTTTTTAATATAAAATGATCTATTTTGAATTTAAAAAAATCATGAACTAGTTCACAACACTTTTTAATTATTTTCATCCCAATTTAATCACACTTCTGTAATATATTATTTTTGTATAATTCTTTTTTCTTTTCTAGTTGAACTCACTCATTTCTAATAGCTATAAGTTTGAATCATGTTTAAGATCGAAATTAAAATGCCAGAGTATTAGCCTTTTCTTTTAGAATACTAATTTTCTATATAACCAACCAAACATGCGTAACGTTTTGATTAATGTTTTAACAATTTTTTCTCATAATATTCCAAAAGAAATTAAAATTTATTGTTGTTGAGAAAAGATGGATCAATTTACTATTTCCTTTTTTATTTGGGAATAATTATTTGAACCAAACGCCAGGCGTGGATCAATGATGGTTTAATTCGTCCTTACCTTGATTAGAAAAATATATATTATCAAAGAAAAAGAAAATAAACGAAAATCAGATGCGCCATTTTTTCCCCAGTGGAGACGCGCCATTATAGGTGCTACTAATTGTTAGCTAAAGCATAATAATACGAGTGAAAAGAAAAGGAAAAAGGAAGTTGAAGACAAGCCAATTAGCCAAAGAAGAATCCAAATTAGCCTATGCCCAGAGTTTTTCTTCATCGAGTTATATCCTGTAGAAGATTGAAGAGCTCATAAATCTCACAGGTACTGCTTTCCTCTCATATATATTACTATACATACACGAATTTCAAGCAAGTATTATTATGGGTAAATATGTTCGTATATATGGTCCAGTTGCTCCATCGACGGTTTCCTTCTTGTCTGCATCGCATTTCGATATAATACGTTATCGTTTTACCAACTAATCAAAAAGATAGAGTATGATTTTAAGTGTGCGGAATAGTACAAAAGGACTACTAATTTGTGGGGTTTGGCGTGAACTTAGTTTTTGTTTTTCCCCCCAAATTGTTTAACAATATATATGGTTTAAGTCAAAGGTAGTGGGTGCGGCTATGATCATATTCTATGCCTACCCAAAAGGGTCGGGTTGGTAGATGGTGTCAATTTAAGTGTTTAAGATAAGTATTTTAAAATCTATCAATGTATATAAGCTTTTCTTTTTAATGACAATTAAGGAGTTAAAACTTCATGTTGTATTCACTTGAGTTTGATAATGATCATATTCTTCTGTGACAGTTAAGATGCAGAGTCACTGTTGTGTATTTTTTAGTTTGAAGAGTGAAATAAAGTTACCATTTTTAAAAAATTTAAATTTCTTTTTCTGCAAACTCCGCCTATGTGAGCTTGCAAAGCATAGCCGGTTCCTACTTCCTATCCTGGATAAAACAGGTGGTTGTGGTAGGTTGACAGCTAGTAATAAAAAGAGTCTGTGATGAATCCTTGCTGGACTGAATTGTGCGGGACGCATATAGAGGATTCGTCTAAAGCCGATTCCAAATGTGGGATTGACATGTAGTTGAATAATTGATTCTATATTTTCTTGCATCTTGATGCCCAATATCACATTGTAGTACTTATTTGCTCCGACAACTTTCACCCGGTGAAGGGTGAACTTAATCAATAGACCTAAATTAGTATGAGTGCTAAGCGCTGTAATGGGATTTGGGGCAGAACTATGACAGAGAGAATTTCAGTAATTGGAATAATAAAATAGACAAAAGAATATAAGAGGAAGGTACTTTATTGCTGATTCTCAGCAGAAAGGAGGTATTTGTAATATATAGTCCACGAGGATGGTATATATAGTTCAGGAGGATATTTTTTGTGATTGGGAAATTGAAAGGGTCAATCTATTGTTTGAGAAACTGGAACCTGTGTTGATTCAAGATGATGTGGTTGATTCATTGTTCTGGACAGCTAAGGCAGACAGGAAGTTTTCAGTGAATTCATGCTCGGAGCAGCTGTCAAATCTGAATTCTACGGAATGAAGTACAGTGGACTTGGAAAATATTATGGAGAACAAGAGCTCCACCAATGTGGCATATTTTGGATGGACTGGTTTGCGTTATGCATGCTTAACACAGGACAATCTGCTGAGAAGAGGATTCAGGTTATATAACAGGTGTTATTTTGTAAATCTTCAATAGAGACTGTGAATCACCTTTTCCTACACTGCAATCAGATCTGGCGGATATGCATATGCCTGGAAGCTTGAGAGAAACATTATGCAGCTGACAAGGCCAAAGACTAGGTTTGAGAACAATTCCCCTTTGTGTTTTAGGAACCATAGATGTTTTGATGGATAGGGGATAGTATAGCTTGTGATAAAAGTAGAAATGTCTTCAAAATCTTCATTTTTGGTATAAGTTGAGTCCTGTAAAGTGTAAACATGATAGATGGCATTCTTGATTACTGATTCCTTGCAATCATAAAAGGAGTCAGTCTCCGCTGTAGTCTTACCTGCACTATCTGGTGCTGTTTTATTAAGAAAATTACGTTGCTCATGAAAAAGAGAACCTAATGTTGTAAGTAGGTCTTAACCAAATCCCATGCAAGTGATTTTCTGAAAAAAGGACCAGGTTCTTATTTCTCAGTTAAACATACCATGAGCTACAAGGGGAGTACAGATAAATGACCTGATTCTCTTATACTATCTCCTTAGAGTGACTCAAAGAGCTACTTGTGCAGCACTGTATGGTTTGTTGTAGTTTAATAAAATGTTATCAGCTCCTAAGTCATCCTGTGGTGTACTGGATTTCAAGCTGTAGGAAAAAGCATCAAATGAGTGTTGCAGTAACACTAATGTTGCAAAAATAGGAAATCTGAAACTGTCCAGAAACTCAATAACAGTTGCAGAGACCAAACAATATTCTTGAGAGAAAACTGCATCCATCAGGACTACCAATTTTATCAAATATCTAGCACATGCATGCATCACAGGTTCCAGTCAGAAGTTGGAAGAATTAGCCCAATGTTGCAAAAATGAAATGCAGTAGTTCAGGGAGACATTAGTCTTAGAATGATCGAGAAAAGAAGTCGGTAAGGTGCAAGAGTTTACGGTATGAGTCGTAAAGGATGACCGTAAGATTTCAATCTTACCTTTTTCCATTTGCAACGAGGTTTTAGAAATAATCTCAAAGCGCATTTTCACTGCCCTGGTACAAGCTTCCTTGTCTGAGGTTAAGTATCTGGAAGATATCACATCTTGCCGTCCATGGCGTCTTGTTTACCGTGAAGTTTATTTTCTGAGAGCACCTGGATCTGCTATGTTCTTCCACAATCTCTTAAATTCAGATTGTCCCCCATATTGACGGTTAGTGTTTCAGTTTTCTCTCTGTGATGGTCAAGATGCCAGTAGTGTCGTCAAATGGAATATCCATCTGAGTGGAGCTTTGAACTTGCAAACTATCTTTCCCTGTTGTTTGAGACCATCTGTGCGAGTGAAGACCTCTGCATGTACAGTTCATTGGAGGCAAGCAGTATGTATTGCGTGTGAGAAACTCCTCTTGTATAGTTGTTAAAGAAGCAAATCCAAAGGCTCCTTTTAATAAGTAGAGAATAGAAATAGAGCAGAAAAAAGAAAACATATTTTTTATAAGTTCAATTTAATGTTTAATATATTTTTTAAGTTGTCTTCACTCTTCCAGTGTATCAGGGAAAGAAACATCATCATCCATGACTTCTACCTAAACACAGGCCTTTTTCTTTCCTTCATGTGCACAGAGCTGCTGCCAACATTCTCTTCTCTCTCTCTCTCTTGCTTTATATGCTCCTTGCACCATAAATGTGCATGCAAGGACTCTGTCGTTTAAGAATATGAACAGTACTTTATGAGGATGAATCTTAACATTTTGTTCATAACTTTATGTAGGATATGTCTTAGTAGATGCTAGTAATCTTGCTAAATTGTCATGGTTTGTCTACAGTGTTGCCCACATGTACTGTCTCTTGTAATAGTTCCTGGTTCCAAAAAGATTATTTTCTTATTCTTTCTTTTGATAAATCAAAGTAACTTTTACTTGTTCCAAAAAGATTATATTGCCTTCTCTTTTCGTCTGTCCTAACCTTTCTGGTTTCTATTTTAAACCATTTTCATAAATTTATCATATTTGAATATTATACACTTCGAAAGTTATATGGTATCTGTAAAATGTTGACATCTCTGTTGCGCCCACATCAAAACAGTCCTCCTTGTACCCAAAAATAAAAGAAAATTAAGAAGAGTAGTAAATTTTAACTCTACGCTAGATCCCCTTGTCTGAGGGTTTTGTTGAGGAAACAACTAGATTTTATTGGTTCGGACCGATAGAGTCCTGGTGGATCGGGGAGGACAAGCAACGAGAAAAATAGATGCAATAGCTAAATGGTGATGGGCAATATTAGTCAGCCATAAACTTTGCATTTGTGGATGGAATCCCCCCGTATCATTTCCAAAATTTTGCCTAGACAGATTTGCCTTATTTACTATGGTCTTATGAACTGAGCACTTCTGGGTTTAGAAGAGAAGAAGGTAAACAATGACAAGAGTTGATTGTTAGTAAATTTGGAGTTTTGGTGGCTGGATTAATATCCAAGTGTAACGGCAATTCCTATGGATGTTATTTGTAGGTAGTATTAGAAAAGGATGCAGTATGTTCCTACCTCATATTACTTTAAGCTGAGTATGATATGCCATTATTTCTTTGGCATGGCGAATAAATGAAGGAAGACTTCTCTTGTTGTTTGTATCCTGACAGGACACAAAAATGCCATGGTTCAAGCTTCCCTTTCTCTCCAAAGTGGCCAGTACTACTTTAATCTGAATTCTAGAAGAGAATCACAAGACTGGAAGTTCGAATAGATTAGTCCTTTATCCAGTTTATAAACCTACACGCTATGAGTTTAGGAAATGGCATCATGGTGTGGAAGACAACTGGTAATGGTCTCTTCACAGATTGTTTTATGGAGTTCTTGATTTTCTGGGGGAAGTGATTCCCATGTAAATAATATGGAGAAGCAAAGACTCTTTAATCTTTTCCAGCTACTGGAAAGCTTTCAAATGAATACACAAGCTCAAGACAGTTTAAGGTGGGGCAATCTGAACGGAGGTTGTTATTCAGTGAAGGCAGGATACAAGAAATTGTGTGCTAGCAATGAAGTAATTGAGCTTTGGCCATGGAAGCTTATATGGAAGACAAAACTCCCTACAAAGATCATGTGCTTCACCTGGATAGCTCTTAAAGGTGTAATTTTGACTCAAGACAACTTATGTAGAAGGAATTTCCAGTTGGTGAATAGATGTTACATGTGTCTAGACAAGTCAGAATCTATAAACCATTTGCTATTGCATTTCAATGATGAAGAGACAGAACCATCAAGAAGATCTGGCAGATGATCCCAGCATATATATTTTGGTGTATTTGGACAGAAAGGAATCGCAGATACTTTGATGGCATATCAACTCCCAACAGCTCCCTGAAAGCAAAGTGCCTTAGGAATCTATATAGCTGGAGCACCTTTCCCCTCTTTGTCTTTCGCTTGATTGCCAACCTTAGGTTTTTGGTGCTTTTGGTTAGCTCCTTGACTAGAACTGTATTTTTGTGTAAATGGAGCTAACCAACCTCTTTTGTAATGTTTTGCATCTTATTGATGCCACTAATATAACATCTTACTTCATCAAAAAAAATATGGAGAAGCAAAGCCCTAAGAAGAACTAGTGTTTTCATAAGAGGCTGCCTGGGAATCCCCCTTGAGAGGTGATAACAATCTGCGGTCTCTTCACAGATTGTTTTATGGAGCTCTTGATTTTCAGGGAAAGTGATTCCCGTGTAAGTAATATGGAGAAGCAAAGCCCTAAGAAGCCTGGGAATGCCCCTTGAGAGGTGATAACTGTTCGCGTTTAGCAGAGAAAGCACAAAATGGCATAAAGAAGAAAATGAGAGTTGTATTATTAAGCTGAACGAAGAGCTATTTAAATACAAAGAGATCCTAACAGAATTGCAGTAAATGCTGAAACAGAAACTTCCTAATAATCAGGAACTAATCAACCAACAGCTACATGCCTAAAGACTAGGAAATTCACAACTGAAGCCTAGGAACAGAAAATATCTAAGTATCTTCTGCAATTTAAAAACATATTGGCAGCTACGTCATTGCTAACTCAGCTGCTACATCAACATAATCAAATAACAGATTATGAGGCATCTTGCAACACTCCTTGTGTCAAGAGCTGTAAATCCCAAGTTTCATTCTCAAGAGCTCAAATTTGCTTGCGGGAAGAGCTTTTGTAAAAATATCAGTTCTTCTTCTGTTTTACAATGCGCCATATTCACTGGACACTCTTTTTGCACTTCTCTCTGAAAATCTAATTTCACATTAAAATGCTTGGTCTTTCTGTGAAATACTGGATTGTGAGAAATAGAGATAGCAGCTTGATTGTCTACAAATACTTCAGTGCTTTCCTTAATCTCCAAACCAAGATCGCATAGGATTTTCTTTATCCGCAAAGGTTGATTGACATCAGCTGTAGCAGCAACGAATTATGCCTCTGCAGTTGATTGAGCAATAATCTCTTGTTTCTTCGTACACCAAGAAAAACAGCCTGAGCCAAAACTAAAACAATACCCCGAAGTACTTTTCATATCTTCAACAGAACCAGCCCAATCGTTGTTAGGAAATCCCTCAAGTTTGAAATTTTGACACTTGCTAAATCTGACTCCATTATCTATTGTTCCTTTGACATACCTGAGCACTCTTTTTGCAGCTTTCATATGCAGTTCACTTGGAGAATTCCAAGGATCTGGATAGTACACTTACAACATACAGTATATCTGGCCTTGTTGCTGTAAGATACGTCAGACATCCAATCAAGCTTATGTAGCTTCCTTCGTGTACTTTTTCAGCACCATCATCCTTCATTAGCTTCTCCTTTTGATTCATAGGCGTGCTCATACTTTTGCAGTCTTCCATTCTAAATTTCTTTAGAATTTCTTTTGCATATTTTTTCTGACAAATGGATATTTGATCTTGGACTTGTTTAATCTCCATTCCAAGAAAGAAAGCCATCTCTTCAAGATCCGTCATTTCAAAAACTTTTATCATCTCTCTTTTAAACTCTTCTATGAGAACAACATTACTTCCTGTTACTAAAAGATCATCAACATATAGAGAAATGATAACAACGTCAGAGTTAGTGTGCTTTATATAAAGAGTTGATTCGCGTAGGCTTGTTTCAAAACCTAAGTCAGAAAGATGATCATCAATTCTACTGTACCAAGCCCTTGGAGCTTGCTTTAAGCCATAGAGAGCCTTTTTAGCAAATAGACTTTGTCTTCCTGCCCTTTCACAACAAACCCTTCTGGTTGTTCAACATAGATTTCTTCCTGCAAGAAGCCATTCAAAAAGACTGATTTAACATCCATTTGATAGATTTTCCACCCCTTTTGTGCTGCAATTGCCAAAAGAAGTTTGTTTGTGTCAAGTCGTGCCACAGGTGCAAATGTTTCAGATAAATCTACACGAAAGTTTGAGCATAGCCCTTCACCACAAGCCTGGCTTTGTGCCTGTTCACTGAGCTATCTGCATTTAGCGTAGTTCTATAAACCCATTTAACTCCAATGATCTTTTTGTCTTGAGGTCTTTCAACCAGCTCCCACGTGTCATTTTTCTCAATCATGCTCAGCTCCTCTTGTATTACAGCTATCCATTTCTTGTCTCTTTTAGCTTCTGCATATTCGGCAGATTCAAAGGCTGCTACATTGCATCTTTGATGGATATCTGAAAGTGATCTGGTTCCTCTAACAGGAAGATGGTCGACGCGCTCCTCAAGATTTTGCTACTCATTAGCTTCCATTTCTTGTTTATCTTCATCCCAATTCCATTGCTTTTGCTCAACAAATTCCACATCTCTGCTTATCAAAATTTTTTCAGTTTGTGGTTGGAAAATTCTGTAAGGTTTTGACCGCAAACTATAGCCAATGAAAACTCTAGGTTCCGCCTTCTCGTCAAGTTTATCCCTTTTCACCTGAGGTATGTAAGAAAAACATAAGCAACCAAAAATTTTGTGGTTCTTTAGTGAAGGTTTATACCCATGCCAAGCTTCAAAAGGTGTTTCACCATTCACTGCCTTTGTAGGAAGCATATTCAACAAAAATACAATAGTATTGGTTGGCTCTGCTCCCAACTTTTTAGGAAGCTCTTTCTCGTGCAACATACACCTTGCCATCTCCATGATAGTCCTATTATTCCTTTCCCTTACTCCGTTTTGCGGTGGAGTATATGGAGCAGTAAGTTGATGCTCTATTCCAGCAACTTCACAAAAGCTTTTGATTTGATCTAAAGTGTACTCGGTCCCATTATCTGATCTAAGCACTTGTATTTTGCAGCCACTTTGATTTTCTACCACGGCTTTGAATCTCCAAAAAACTTCAGCAACTTCTGATTTGAATCTTGAGAAGTATATCCAACACATTCTTGTTAGATCATCAATAAAAATAATGTAATACCTGCTTCCCTTCAATGATGGAGTTCTTTGGGGACCTCCAAGATCTGTATGAACCAGCTGCAATTTTTGAGTTGCTCTCCAAGTTGATTTTGTGAATGGCAACCTTGTTTGCTCATGCCTCATAACTTGGGAGTTCCTCTTCAACTGGAGGTAAACCTTTTGCCAGCTCCTTTTTCTGCATATACAAAAGAGCCTTATGGTGGAAGTGACCCAACCTTTTGTGCCAAGTTTCTGCCACGGTGGGCTGACTTGGAAAGGCTAGTTGTTCCTTCTCCATGGGATTCAGAGAAAAACTTTTTCCCTGCATTTTAATTGTGAATAATTCCTGACGACTTGGATCAATGATTAGACAGGTCTTGTCTTCAAAGAATAATTTGAATCTATTTTCTAGCAGCTGTCCGAGACTTAATGAATTCCGATCAATTTCTGTAACAAACAAAACTTCAGAAATAAGTTTTGTACCTTTATAACTCTGAATAGCTACAGTCCCCATTCCTTTTGCTGGGAGGTATTCTCTATTTCCAATTCTGACTCGTGCTGTAACTGATCTATCAAGCTTTCTAAAAAGCTTCTCATCAGCGGTCATGTGGTTTGTACAACCACTAATAATAAGCCAGCTGTCATTTGAAATACTTGATGCGAAACATGAAGCAACAAAGAGTTGTTCTTCCTCATGTTGATTTGCAACTTGAGCTTCTCCCAGTTGTTGAGATTCCTTTTCCTTGCAGATGACCTCAGCATGCCCAAGTTTCTGACATTTCCTGCATCTCATATCCGGCTTTCTCTAACATTTGAAGTGAGGATGATTCTTACTTCCACAATGCTAACATGGACGTAATCTTTCTTCTTTGTTGTTACCGGAGTCATTGCTCCCACCATTATTAGTAGAAGCCTGATTGTATCCAGCATGATTCTTTTTCCCTTTCAGTTTCTTGTATTTGCTTCCAGCATTGTTTTGCAACTTGGCCTGCAGTGCACCTTCTACTGACCCTTCTTGTCTCATTAACCTTCTCTGCTCTTGTGCCTGCAATGCATTTGACAATTCTGCCAAAGTGATCTTTGACAGATCCTTAGTATTTTCTAAGGAAGCAATAGTTGGTTCAAACTTCTTAGGTAGTGTTACAAGAATTTTCTCGACAATTCTACTATCAGGAAGTTTAGTACCCAATATTCTTACCTTATTGACAATACTAAGAAGTCTATCTGAATATTCTTTAATAGTTTCAGATTCCTTCATTCGTTGCATCTAACATTCTCTGATGAGATTCGTCACTTTCATGCCTTTGATTCTCTCATCTCCTTGGTATTCTTCTTTGAGAAAATCCCATATTGCTTTTGTTGATTCCAGTGTCATGACTTTGGAAAAAATCGTTGGTGAAATTCCAGCATATAAGCAAGCTTTCACCTTGGATTTCCTTGTGAAGTTTGATCTGAGCCATTGTTGGATTGCCAGGTAAAGCAGGAATATCATAATCCTCCTCTACTGCATCCCTGAGATTACATGCCTCCATGTGAGTTTGCATCTTGATCGCCCACACTGATAATTCTCTCCATCAAACATTGGTGGATGATTAGCAAAAGAACCAGAAGTTTTCTACTGTTTCCATGTGTTTTGATGGCTTTTCTGGGAAATAGGTAGGAGTTTTCTTTCACTCAGATTACACTCATAAGTCACTCACAGGTCCCTTAAAAAAAGGGCTCTGATATCAATTTGTTTGTGTTTAGCACAGAAAGCACAAAATGGCATAAAGAAGAAAAGGAGAGATATATTATTAAGCTGAACGAAGAGCTATTTAAATACAAAGAGTTCCTAACAGAATTGCAGTAAATACTGAAACAGAAATTTCCTAATAATCAGGAACTAATCAACCAATAGCTACATGCCTAAAGACTAGGAATCACAACTGAAAAATCTTAAGCCTAGGAACGGAAAATATCTAAATATCTTCTGCAATTTAAAAACATGTCAGCAGCTACGTCATCGCCAACTCAGCTGCTACATCAGCATAATCAAATAACAGCTTATGAGGCATCTTGCAACAATAACGATAGAGAGGAAGGAGTCACATGAAAGGGTGTCTGCGAAGGCAAAGGAGGCAGTCGATCACATCGTTGCATTTTGAATGACTGAATGGGGTGCTGGTTCATAATTTCTTCAGCTGGGTTTTTCCTATCATGCATCTGTTTCAAGGATCTTTTGTTGGCTGGGAAACAATACTGCATAGGAGCTAGAGAATAACTTTGTGAAATGATCATTGGCTGTTGGTGGATGGGAAAAAATTTAGAGTTTTTTAGAATTAACTGATTAAGAGATGCAAATAGCAGATACGTGATGGGTTCATGCAAAATCTTTTTGTTTTGCGAGGGAGCAAAAACTAGTTATACATGAAGATGTTTCCCGCTGTTTGGTTAGTCTCAAAATGCTTTGTAGAGGACAGCCTGCTTGTGGCCGTGGAGGTAGTATAGCTCTGTTTTCACTTTGTAAATGGGCAGGCAACTCCTTTGTGCCAGTAAATGAAAACCTCTATAATTGTTTATGAAAAGGAAAAGATAAAAAGATCCAGACTTTAGCACCCAAGGGCGTGACCTAGTGGTTAATGCAGTGGGTTAAATCATGAGGTCTCGGTTCAAATCCCAGCGGAGGCAAAGACACTAGGTGAACTTTTTCTATGTGTCCAAGCCTTGGTCGACAGAGTTATCCAATACCTGCGTTGGTGGGAGATAGCAAGTACCCCGTAAAATTAGTTGAGGTGCGCGCAAGCTAGCCCAGATACCATGGTTAATCCCAAAAAAGAAAAAAAGAAAAGAAGATCTTGACTTAGACTCTCTTTTGAAATACAACATACTTTGACATCCTGTGTGGCTTGTGAAACGAAGTATATAAATTTAATTTGGAGAAAGGATCATGTTGAGCTTTTTAGGAGGCGGGAAGAAAGTTTCACAAAAAATACCATCCTGTCAATCTTGTCAAAGTGCAGAAGGACTGCAATTGGTTAATAGAAAAACTTTATTGGCACGTTACCATGTATGCAAAACTAAGTTGCTCCAACACGACAATTTAGGTACCGCACCCGTGTCGACACGATACTAGTATGGGTGTGAGTATGGGATCCGTACTGGATCTGGTCGAACAATTTTGGGTACTTTGACCATAACAAACGGAAAAATTCGAGACGAGATACAATTTGATTTCCGAAATCAGAACCAAAACTAGGATAAATTTGAAGAAAATAGCATACCTTATCTAGGAAATCAATCATTTACTTATCTACAACCAGTGTTTTAAAAGGCGTTTTTGGAGCGAGCCTGGGACGAGGGGCACCAAAAATGCCTCGAGATGTTAGTGGGGGACGAAAATCACAAAAGGCGTGTGCCCAGCAATTCGGGGCGTACGCCTGGACGTTGAGGCATGCTTTTGCAGTGAGGTATAAGCCTAAGAGGCTTTTTCAAATTAAAACAGAATTTGTTGAATAAGTCCTTAATATAATACCCAAATTCTCAAAAGTCAGTTTGTAATTACTCAAAAGTTTTAAAAAGGAATTGAAACATTAAATTTTAAAGTCAAGATCCTTTTTTATTGCTAGAAGCCCTAATTTATGGCCTTTCCCAATTCTTTATCATGTCCTCTAGTCTGCTACTATCTTCCAAAAGCACCGAACAATTAATTTTTTTTTTCAAATACAAAGAAAAACTTCGTTCTCTTGCAGCAGCAACTTCAAAGTTTAAATTGCAGGTTAATCATCCTTTTTGTTCTTCTATGTTGAAAACTTTATACATTTTCAACTCAAGTTACTTGTGCGTGTAAGTAGCGTATAATGGATTGTTTTGACTAGTTTTTTGTGGTGATAGAGCACATCTATATATATTTTTCACTTATGTATAGTTTTCTTCAATTTTTGTGCAATTTTACCTATTTAAAAATATTTGTTGTAATTATATTTATTTTATAAAATATTAAAAATTAAATACCCATGGGGCTTACGCTCCTTGCCTCGGGGCTTACGCCTGGCCGAGGCATATATAAAACGCCTCGCCTTACGCTCATGCCTTTTAAAACACTGTCTACAACTTGAGAATAAAACAAAATTCACACTTTACAAGCTATACGTAAGTATTCCATAAAACTTTCTCATATTTTTTGTACTTTTATTTTTTTAAAATTATTTTTAGTGGGATCCCCGCAGCCGTATCCGTACTACGATCCATATTTCCGAATCTTAGAAATTTACTTCTCGAAGGATCCAACCTCTAGATCCGCACCCATGTCGGACACCCTCACCCGTGTCCGAGCAGCTTAGAAACGAAATTCTAATGCTCGTGATATGCCAACATTTACTAAAAACTTCATCACTTCAAATAGATGTAATTGTTCGAATCCAAATTTGTGGAGCTTTGTGGAAATGTAACTGTTTAAATGAAAATAAGAATATGTTGATATGTACCTTAGCTGTAGAGCCTCGTGGTCGCCCTCTAGGCATCTTAACCGATTGAAACGTCCCTTGAGCTGTAGAGATGCATGGTCGCCCTCTAGGTCTCTTTACTGACTGAAGTGTACACTGTAGAGAGGCGTGGTCGCCCTCTCGATCTCTTAACTGAACACCCAGTGTTTTCAACCAGATACGAAATATATGTGTATATCACCAGAATGAGTTCATATTTAGCGCCTAAGTTTTCTGGTATGTACTATAATCCACATGTAATATTTGTTAAAAATCACAATCTTTAAGTTCTAGAGTGCAAAGGAAGTCCAAACTTAGCAGACCTAGAGAGAATTGAAGGGGGATGACTATTCTTCCAGTGTAAAGTATATCAAATTGATACGGTAGGTGGTCCTTGGTTCGTGTGTGATGTGTTGTTTTGTAAAACAGATAATGTCACTTCGGAATTCTCTCCATTTTTTAGTCTATCAGAATGGAAAGAAATGCTGTATATTCAAGCCCCATTAAACACTTCCTTAAAATTTTTTATTCATTAGTTTGATGGCTTTTAGTATAACAAAGATCCATATGACGTGCTTAGGATTTTAGGCTAAGTGGTTGTTGATGTATTATCCTCATGCTGAAATTTTCTAGATTGTATTCAAGTCTTTTAAACACTTTCCTTAACTCTCTCTCTCCGTCTCTCTCTGTGTGTCTGTGTATACATATCTACCCACTTCATTGAATTTTAGGTAGATGGATAATTGAGCAAAAAGATAAAGAGGAGAAGGTGACAGAAGAAAATGTGCAATGGTTGTGATAGACGGCAAAGGAGTGGAAATGTTGGTTCATCTATTTGGAGAATAAATGGGAGAACAAAAAGAAATGGAACCAAACAGAAATGTGAAGGACTGGAATAAATAAACGATTCTTCGCAGCAGCTACAGTTTACCTTATGACATAGTGGACTACAAAGAGATTAGCAGGTGCTATCATGCTTAATTGCTCCGAACTTTGAAGTACTCTGACGGAATTCTTTATTGATTATGGGACATCTATTATCTCAATCAAGTTGAACAAGTGCGACTACCATTATAGAGATGGGCTTTAATTGGGATAATTGTGATCATGCAAAAACTTGTAACTAACGTGGTTAATACTTGGCTAATAAAGCATAATCAATGAATTGTCAAAACAATACATACAAATAGTGAAATCAAAGGGATAGAAATTGCAGTTCAAAGAGAACATATTTGTCGCTTTCATCAATCATTGCTTTTGTGAACATGGTTAGTCATGAAAATCTAAACTGCTAATTTCTTTTGGTGACCAAGCACTGATCATAAAGCTTCAACTGGAATACTTCCTGTTGAGGATACTAATAGTATAATCTCAAACTATTAGGTAGGTGTATTTTTTGATTTTATTTAAGAAAGTTATTTATAAATGTGTGTGCTTTGAGTATCTTGTAAGTTTATTATGTTTGTATACATGATTAAACAACAACAATAACAACTAAGCCTCAGTCCCAAATAAGGGGTTGGTTATATGAATCACCACTGGCTGTGTTTCTCCATTTAAATTCATCTCAGGCCTTAAATAGAATAAATTTACGGTAAGATCAATATTATCCTTATGGTAATCCTTTGATACATTTATTCAATTTTCATAGAAAAGGTGTACAAAGAACCCTTCTTAAGGGATGTGTGAATATATATAGAAGGTTTGCATATGATCTCCTGTAGATGGGAAGTATTTCCACTTGGCTATGTAAAGAATTCCAATATTAGGAAGTATTGTAATTGTAAAAGGCACTATTTCCATATGAGTTATGGAAACCGACACTAAAATTTAAAATATAAATTAGAAAGTTCTTCTATTACATGGTACAAATGCCTGTGTGTAGATTTGTCTTAAACTATGAACATCTTCTACTAGTGTCTGATTTCAATTACTCCCTCTATCCCAATTTATGTGGCACCATTCGGATTTCGGAAGTCATACTTCTTAATTTCGGCCGTGAATTTGAACATAGAATCTTTCAGTTTTATGCAATAAAATTTACATGTTTGGAAACTATGTAGAAAGTATTAATACAAGTCACACTAATTAACAATTTAAAATATTTAAAAGGTATATGAAATATGACGGCCGAAGAAAAACTCGTTTGACTCTCGAAATCCGAATCATGCCACATAAATTGGGACTGGGGGAGTATATTACTATATTACTACTAGATAAGTGAGTTGCTCCGATATGACAATTTGGGTGCCGCGCCCGTGTCGACATGATACTAGTGTGAGTGTGGGTGTGGGTATGGGATCCGTACCGGATCTGGTCAAACGATTTTGGGTACTTTGACCATGATAGATGGAAAAATTCGAGACGAGATACAATTTGATTCCCGAAATCAGAACCAAGACTAGAGTAAATTTGAAGAAAATGGCATACTTTATCTAGAAAATCAATCCCTTACTTTCTGCTTCTCCTCTTGATCGAGCAGAAAGAGCAGCAAAGAGTGTCAATTGAGATTGGGGAAGATACAACGTTCGACAATTTGGGAAAGTGCAAGACCTTTGACTTTATTTGGATATTATTAATATTTAATAATATTGTACCCTTTTAGTGAAAACTTGACACACACTAAGTCTGATTTTTATAATAATTATTAGAGAACTAATCTAAATTATGAAAATTAATATCTAATCGTAAACGAAAGATATCTATAAAAAAGTGAACTTGTAGGAGAATCTGAGAATGACGAAAATCAATAAATCATGCCTACAACTTGAAAAAATATCCACACTTCACAAGCTATTGCTAAGTATTCCACAAAATTTTCTCATAATTTAGGTATATTTTTATTTTTTATTTTTTGAATTATTTTTAGCTGGATCCCTGCATCGGTAATCATACTAGGATCCACATCCCCGAATCTTAGAATTTACATCTCAAAGGATCCAACCTCTAGATCCGCAACCGTGCCCGAGCAACTTAGCTGGATAATCATAGTCGAGAAGATTCTTAGATCATGTATGGGGCCTTCCTTTTTGGAATGAGAAGCTCACAAGTATTAATTTATCATAATCAAATAGGAATCTTCAATCTTCTAATTACTTTGTTCGAAGTTATAAAAGTTTTATTCAGGAGTTACATTTTGAGAAACTCTTGTTCCAAAACTCGACATGGAAACCTTTTGCGTGCATTATTTATTACTCCATCTATTACTCTACTTCAAATATATTCTTGTAAAAATAATTTGAAAATCATTTTCTCTATTTTTGGATGTATTTTTCTTTAACCTTTATCTGTTCTAGTCGAAGTAAGACAATAAACATGGGATGAGAAGGGTATGAATCTTGTTGTTGATGCTGGTAAGTGTCCTAGTTAGAGGAACAGGTTTTGACGATCAAAACCTAACATTTTGGTATTATGAATGTGCCTTTTAACTAAGGTTTGTTCTGTACCATTTATGCTGCACATAGTTGTAACATCACAAGGTATAGCCAATGGAGGTGAAAAGATGAAAACGGGTTTGCAGGTAAGAGAAGGAAACTTGATCTGAAAGCCAGCTACCTGGATTAAGTGTTTTACTTATGAAGCCTAAGTTGCAAGGTTTATATTAACCTATCATTTAAAATTCTGCCACTTCCCACCTTCCTTTACAAGGGAAAAATATTTTCACCCGTTTTGCTCCTCTCTTTTCGTTTCAAGCTATTTTTCTCTAACATAGTATCAGTGCACAATCTGAACTTGCTCTTTCTTGTGCTCCTCGCACCCACCACACACGCACACACAAAGGAAAAAGAAGAAAGAAAGAAAAATAAAAATGTTGAAAAGGGAGATCAAGACATGGCATTTTTAAGCAGTGAGCTGATGAAGACACAAAATAGATCAATAGGATCTTATCTAGATGATTCTATCTTACAGACTGAGCAGCAACTGCGATGTTACCTGCTCTAAAGGAACTTACATGACAGGCTATTGGGTCATGAACTGAGGGTTTATAATATTTTCTGGCGTTTCCAGAATGGAGATGGGTTTCAATAATTGAACTCATTCCCTCTATGTTTGCTGTGCTACCAGTTGGCTAGATATTGTGACACGAGTTTTTTAATGTATTGAAGATTGTTAACTGTCATCTACTTCGCATTAAATTTTGAGACTTCGCTACTAATCAAGTGTATATATCTTCTCTGAAGTGTGCCATATTGCATTTTCTGGTGCATTACAGAAAAGCTCAATGCTAATAATCTTCTCAGATCCTTACTTGCCTCTGTATTTAAAACAGACTGAAGGAAACTTTTGAAATTTACATTGCTGTCAGATCTTTAGTGATTGAGGATACCTTATCCTAAAGCTGAAATACCTATTTCTTTGGTAGAAAACTTTCTTCCCTCTATACAAAAAAAAGAACTTCTCGTAGCAGCAGCCTTTTAGGGAAATATTTAATGAAGTAATGAATGTCAAAGCACATATAACATAAATAACACCAGCATAAGATGAAAATGGTTGCAATAGCAGCCAACACAACTAGCTGTGCCTCTATACAATCTAGAAACCAGATGATCGACTTATTGACGTACCCTTACTCTGGTCCCTGTATGATGTAGAGAGACTTTATTTTCTTGTACCCTTGATTTTCCCCCAATTTTTGAAAAACTTCCATTTTGTATGGCCACATGGTCTAGTATATAGTTGTTAATCCTGAGAAGAAAATATAATGCAAACAAGCATCCTTGTTATGAAATATAGATTGAGGATAGATACACTTAGAGGCGGCAGGATGTATTTCTTCCATGGAATCCATCCAAATCAACATGCTTGTGGATAAGCACATTAGAGACGAACATCAAATTCGACTGATTAAAAATTACTACATAATACATTGGAAATTGGTTGGTCCAAAAAACCCATGTTTTTATTTTATTTTCTTATTTTGGTTTTTATAAATTGTGCAAACTAGATGATAAGAGTTCGTTTTGCATGCCAACTTAAAGTATGTGCATGCATGTGTTGAACGCTTACAGAGATGAATTCTCATTTCGAAAATCTGATGAGCAAGAACCATTATTTTCTGCTGTAGTGAATTGAGGCTTTGAGTCTTCTATAGCAGTGCTTGGTGATATGAGCAGCATTGCTCCATTACCAATCTCATCTGGAGGAATACTTTTGCTCTTTTGGTATATTAGAATCTCTTCTTCATTTGCAAATGTGTTGGCAAACTCTGGTTCTTGTAGCATGTGGTAAAGTTGCCTATGAAGTCTTTCGACAGGTGACAAAATATATTGTTTAAGCTTTGATCTCTTTCTTCTCGGAACACTGTTAGGATTCCAGAGAGGACCTTTGGCTGCTTCTCCTAACAAAAGGTGACCAATAACAATCAAACATCAATGATATTTTCATGATTGGAAGTCCAAAATTACATTAGATTTTTGACAATATTAATTTATCAAATCAAAGAAAGTTTGAAGCTTAGTGGAATAGTTTCTAGCCTATGAGAAGTAATAACAAAAACACATATTGATAGTTTATAAAGCAATGTTTAACGATTGCAGTTCTATTGCTTATTAAGAGCCCTAATGTGATTGAACATTTCATTTGACCATAGATATTTAAAAATCACAGTAAGGGTTAATAATATGACTTCCCGCATAATATAAATTGTGTCAGCCAGAGTGAACTTGATTCTTTAAAACAAAAAGTGTGTATAGAATTGGACTGAATCAATTTAACCAGATCGGTTGTACCCTAAAACTGATTTATCTGGTATTTCTGTTTACTACTGTTCAAACCTATCTGAGATTTAGACTATATGTTTGTATATTCTGAATAAAATAAGATCTGTTTTGATTATACATAGTCGTACAATTTGGTTCAGCTAACATGCATCTAATAATGAAGATAAGATTTGGATGTTATGTCTTAGGCCTGCAACTATGTGGTCCTAAAGTCAAGAGTGACTGATAATATGATTTTCTAGGCCAAAGTGTGATGAATGTCATAGTTGTAAGACATCTAATTAGGCTCTGAAGGGATTTGACAAGCCGATTTCTGTTGCCAAAGTGTTTTGCCTTCTCTCTGTCTTTAGCGTTTAACATCAGCGTAGTATTGATGAAGCGAAACATCTAAATTTCACTTCTCCTATTGGAAGTGCAGTTACTTCTTATCCTCTCTTCATAGTATGATACCTAATCATTTGCCATGCTCTTCTGTCCTTTGGCACTTTAAACTCTAAAGCTAATCTTTATAGTTGAAAAGAGTATGACAAAGTGAAACTTGAGAGAATGTATCATTTAGCCTTATAGTCTACTATTCAACTTTGCTACTGGTTCCATAGCAGATAACCTATTGTATTGTAAGAGGCTGGTCTGCTTCACATCACATTCATAAGGTGGGGAACCATGTCTACTTGCTGCACAACCCGAAAATTTGCATACGCTGGGTAAGTTTATGAAGGAATTCTTAACAGAGGGTGACCATGAGACCCCATGTTCCCTTTTGCATGCAGTGAAAGATCTGACTTGTCCTATAAGGAGATCAGTTCAGTTTGTTCCAGCATCTCTGCTTAGTCACAGGAAAGCATAAGTACTTATCCTTAGGCTGACAGTTCAAAATTCTCCCATCATGAGTGCCAAGAAGTTACATACATGACTCCCCACTTTGTCAAAAGTTACATATTAAGAATCTCTGTCCTCTCTTAAAGGTTAATGCTAATAATGAGTGGAAGCAAGAATGAAAAGAAAAACAGGGAGAAGAAGGGAAAAGAAAGACTGTTTACACTAGTGATTCCTGAACAATCTCTAAGAACACACATAGGGATTAATTAATCAATCGGATGACTATTAAATTCCATGTGTTATCTAAGGAGAAGGTAAACATAAAAATTGGCCACAAGTTTAAGCAGCACACTGTGAAAGTAAAGGGAGTTATTTAAAGTTTAATTGGCCAAACATCAACGAGAACTGTTGGTATAAAGTACATAGTAGGAGTGAACTTTTGTATTTTATGTACTCATGGGAATCCTAAAATTTAAATGACCAGTTGGAGATTGGTAGCTTGCCAATGGAAGCTTCTATTCCCTCTGTCACTGCTGTTGGGTCTGAGATTCTTTCCCTTCTTCTCTATTTTATTTTAAGTTCTGTGTGTGTGTATGTATATCTGTTTATGTACTGCTACTACCATTTCTCAGAATTATCCAAAACAAGCTTTTTGTTATTTTCCTTAAGCTATACTATGAAAACAAGTGGCCGCAAAATGAATAGGGAGCGATTATCTGTGGAAACAAATGGAAGACAATTGACTAGACTGAATGGGGAGTAATTATCTTCGTACATTTTACTTAAACCCTTACAGTTTAAGTCTGGGCACGATTCAAAGCATGCTTGTTAATTAGATAAAGACGTCAAGTGCCATGAACATATAACTAACTGTTTTACCACTTGTATAGAAATACAACTGAATTATTTTACCATTTGTTCCTTGCATCTGCATGCAGTTCTCTGAGAGAGATCCTGGTGACCCTGAGCTTGATATGTCATCTATTTCCTCTTCACTACAAGCTGAAGAGCCATCAGTTCCAGCAACCTTTTGTCCAACTTCTAGCCTTTGGTTATCATGAGCCAAGACAAGCGGCTTCACATCAGAAGGTAACTTGGCCAGTAGAAAGCTTTGAGTTTCTTTGTTGGCGTGTTTTGGGATATAGTCGTTCAGACTCCCCTTAATCCTCCATCTTGATCCACAAGCATTGCACAGCACTGGCTTTTCAGGTGGTCCAGGTCTCCAAAGTGGGGTATCTGTTTAAGTTCACAGTTCATCAGCGCTGAAACTATGAAACAACTATAAAGGAATTCTCTACAGCTGATAAAGTTGTCTCAGAAACTGCTCAAGCATAGAATAATTGAAAACAACTATGAACATAGAACAATAAATCAGAACTATTATGAAACTAAAGCTACAGCGATTTTTTGGCAAAACCAGTGCAAAACATATCCATGTAAGATATGCCTCGACTTTTAAGAATATGTAAAAGAAAGTTTGTCATTTGCATTTTCTTCACCAGTTAAAGGACCCATACAAATTGAGGTAAACGGTGGTCGACAAATGATTAAATGAATATGAATCATGAAGCAAAATGAGCAAAGACAATAGGTCTTGTTCAAATCAGGAAACATCAGAGATTTGCACTGTAAAAAAGCTCATGGATTGACACTTCACGGCCGACATAGGCTGTCCACTTTGTCCTAATTAACTGTGAAGATATATTTTTCAGACTGTTGGCTTTGTCCTAATTAACTGTGAAGATAGGATGCCTTACACTCATCATAAACAGGCTCGCTGATTGAGGCTTCATAGCCTTCTTGTCCATCAAATACTGTATCCAAACAAGCATGATATCTTGGACTAACTTTGGAGGGAGAGCAAGAAAAGATCAATATGCAATCTGGATATCACAAATTATCGAGAAAGACTATACTTGTTTGAAGTATTTTATTGGCTTTATGTATTACTCTCCCTTACATAATGGTGGAAATCTCTATTTCTATTACGAATCTGTTGCTTTATATGTGTTACTAGTTATGCGTTTGCTTCAGGAAGCCAGTATTTTGACTGCACTCGATATCGAGAACACAGGCTTTATAGTGGGTAATTCTCACTTTCTGCATTTTAAATTTTTCCCTCTTGGCCATCCAACTTATGTCACTAGAGATTCTAGTCTACTGCCTTGGTTTAGTTCATGTCATATAACATGGCTTTCTGAAAATGCTTAGTGTCAAATCATTCTTTGGCTAATCAAATTTGGCTGCTCAAAGAGAAATTTTAAGGAAGAGCTATAGAACCAGTTTTGCAACTGCATTTTACTGCCTGGTATCTCTTACTATTTTGTGTATAAAGCATGAAACAAGCTGTCAATACATATTGACTTTAGTTTAATGCTTTTTTAGTGTATGGCAAAGCTACTGGCGAGGTGGTACTTTGATTTCATCTCTTACCTCTAATGATACAAGTTCTTATGATTTCACTTCCTGCAGGATTCCTAAGGGATACATGTATCAGGAGACCACATGTTCAAAGGTAATACAACAATGTAATCAATGTCAATCTGGTATCAGTTGGTCCCTTTCCATCCTTTTCTTTTTATGAAAAATAATAATATATTTCCAGATATATGCCTAGGTCTTGTTAATCGAAACACTGAACAAAGCCATACAGTTATATCAACAAAGACTTATTCCTGTAAGAACATCAAAAGCTGGTTAAAATGCCGATGCACTCTCCAACCCTGGTCAGTGAGCATTTGGTAATTACACTTTACACTTCACACTTCTTAATTCTTATATTGTGGTCTTTGAGTTTTAAATATTGACGGAGGGCATTATTGTAAAGTTATATGTCAATAAACAATAGCATGAAAATCGCATGTGCACATTCAGTACCTTTCTCCTGTGTCTGTGGCATTCTCATTTCATTTTCTGTTAGGCAAAACCCCGGAAACTGCTACAATTAAGACTTAAGGATCATTGCCAAAAGTTTAAATAAATGGGAATAAATAGTGTGATGCCTATGATTGGGGACCGACTGTGCAATTATCCTAGATGAATTCACTGCACGTTAAACTAATGGTTGCTGTATCTGAAATCAACTGCTATTTGGTTGGAGATGTAACAAAGTTAAAGAAGTTCCAATTTATTCATCTAAACAGATAAATTGTTTTAGGAAATTCTAAATATCGGGTATTATGCATGCAAGTTTCAAATTTCAGTAAGATCAGAGAGCAAAATTAAGCATTTGGAATTCTGTATCTTGAGTCTTGACTATTGATATCAACAAGAAACATTCAATTGAAGAACGAGATGGAAGATAAACATGCAAGATGTGATAAAGGTTGTCAAAAGAACTCACGCCTGACACCACAATGGAAACACGGCCCTTCTCTTCCCATGAGATGTGCTTACCGAGGATTCAGGTTTGAGTATGCTGTTGCTAACCGTTAAGCTTCCAAAATTGTTGCCAGAATTTAAAACATATGAGTGAGAACACAAAGTAACCAAATGGAAAAATGAACGGAAAATAAATTCTGTAGGCTAACAGCTGATCGTTTCCGTGGCAATAGATTATAGCTTTGTCATTAACTACTATCCTATCTGCAATAGTACTATACTCCACTTTGGACAGCTCATCAAATTTTACTCGAGAATATTTTCTCAAAAATTGACACAATAACTCCAACAGGAAGAACTTAAAAGCTCTTAGATGTGGTAAATCTTACCAATTTGGCCTTTTGTCAAGCACTCAAGCCTTATTACCGATGAATCTGAAGGCAAGAAACTATACAAAAGTTTTTAGACTTTATTTAAATGATAGAGTTGAGCAAATAAACAGACGCGAAAAGACAATGCTGATCTTAGTATTCTGGAAATTCTGGTCTGATTGAGGTTTGAAAAATCCAAGGAGAAAGGGCCACAAATTACATTACTAAACAGATTCAGAGAAGAAAGGATGTATTCAATTTCATTTCAATTCTGGAAATTGTAGGAATCAGATTTAGATTTGAAAAATCCAAGGAGAAAGGCCCACTATTACATCACTTAGCAGATTCGGAACGCATTCTATTTCTTTCCAATTATGCATTTCTGCACTGTTTCCCTCGCACCAATACACAGGTTGAAAAACCTTTCTGCCTAGTTTTATGATTGGTCTGGTTGAGAGTACTGCAGGTGAGGAGAGAAACTGGATACAGGTCACAGAGACTAGATATACATTCATATTTGGTAACGAAACCTCATTTCTTGAAGCACATTCAGAAAACATAAATATAAGCACTGAGTTGGTTTTTTTCGTGTTAATTTTCAGAAAATTTAATTGCTGATACTGTTGGGTCATGTTTGGGATTCTATTGTCTATTTTCGTCTTCTTGAGCTGAGAGTCTCTCAGGAACAACCTCTCTGCCTTTCCGGGGTAGGGGTAAGGTCTGCGTACATTCTACCCTCCCCAAACCCCACTTGTGGGATTTTACTGGGTTGTTGTTGTTGGGTCATGTTCCCTCAGCTATCTGCAGTTTGCAAATGCTCAAGTGTCTTAGGGACTTCCTGAACTTGAAGGTTCTCTCTTCTGCTTGGCATTTTTGTTGTTAATTTAAGAGGAACTTACTACAACTTCTGATGTCCCAAGAAGTGCTTCTGCAATCTTTTTCCGTAACGCGATATGACTCATCTGCGCAAGAATGCCCCTGCTGTTGAGATGCTATTCAATTACGAATCTGTGCTTAGTTTAACACAGTCATGTATGTCTCCGTTTTTGAAATTTTATGCATCTAGCATATTCATGTTATTAATGTTGTTTCTCTAACTTGCTTACAGAAATAAAAATATTTATTTCAGAAAATGCATTACATATCCATGCTATACAGAGAAGATTGATATTTTTGCCTGCTCATTTGGAATAGCATGATCCTTTACAGAATCTTTAAGTGAGGCACTTCCAAAATTTTGATATATTTTGGTAATAACCTTCGTCTGCATGTATGGAGAAACTTAAGTCTTGTGGTTCTTAACAATTTAGGCTACTATCTCAGAAGTTAAGAAGCTCTTTATCACAGAATTGTTGTCGTTCATCCTTGGTAGCAAAAATGTGTTTGTCCTTGTTTGCCTAATTTAGAAAAGTTAGGATTCAGGCGAAAAATTGTCTGAAGTGTATGCTGTAGGTCTGACCTACTGCAACTTTGTAGCTACAAATTCAATTTGGTGTACCTGGGGCAGTTATGAATGACTATTCCATTGAGTATGATTTGAACTAACTCCAAAGCGAAGGTGGGAAATGAGGAAATTTTATCATCCATGTCGTTATGTGTTATCCAGATGTCTTTCTTACGGTGCTTACTCTATATTTCATCATATGCTTATGCAATGTGGATTTGCAGCGTTTAGCGAAGTTCCTCTGCACATTCTCCATCGGGTTCCTGCCCAGCTTCAAGGTAGTGTATTTTCCAGAACTAATACAATGTGCTTCTCAGAATCACAGGCTCACCAATATCATGCAACATCCTCGGTATCAAAGAAACTGACCCCTGCTCTGATTGAAGCGGTCGATGATTTACTTGTTTTGTCGAATGGTCACATATATCCACTCTACAAGAAACAAAAGGAGTGTTTTTCTTGGATACAAGAATTTTTAGTGTTTGCAGCAAAATGTCTTTTTATAATGTTTTCAACTTATATCGGCTGTTTCCCCACCCCACCCCCACCCCCTCTGTGTGTGTGTGAGTGCCCGCGCATGAGAGAGATCTATGGGAGCTTGGTTGAAGCTGGTGTTGTGGCTATATACTAAACCATATGCTGTTTCGCTTTGCAGGTTCGATGTGCCTATTTAGATTTGCTCTTTGTTGTTCATGATGACTTAACTAGACGGACTTTACAGGCATACTTTGTAATTGGTCGGTACTACGAGAGTTGGCTTTAGAGGATGTCCAGTATTTCTAGCTTGTAACATGCTTTGCTGCTAGAAGAAGACAGAACTTAAATAATTTCACTTAGAATTACAACTACAATAACATACCCAATATAATTCTACAAGTGGAGTCTGGGGAAGGTAGTGTGCACGCAGACCTTGCCCCAACCTGACAAGGCAGAGAGCTGTTTTCGATAGACCCTCGGCGCAAGAAAAGGTGAAAAAAAAGAGAAGGGAAGAAGACGAAGAAGAAAGAAAGAATAGGGAGACAAAGGACGATAAGGAAAAGGAAAAAAAAAAACACAACAGCAACAACAACACCACAAACAAGTAAAAGAAAAAGTAGCATCAAATAGAAACAAAGTAGAAAATACGAAATACGGAGCGAACAAAACAATAGACAAATACTAGAGGTCAAAGAATACGAAAAAAACAAGAGCGGCTACACTTAGAATTGAAGCTTAAATTAGTATCACTAAGAGCTGCTTGGTACAAAATTTTACTATTAGTGCGTGTAACAAGTATCATTCTATTGGTCCTCAAGGTAGTGTTCACTTTAGTGGTTCGATTACCAAGCTACTTTCTGGAGTAAAGAATTTCTAGTTTCGAAAGAAATATATGCATTGGGCAAATTAATGATCACTATCACATGTTTTAATTTGGATGTTTTGCCTTGCTAAATTAGCCAACATAACTACCTTTAAATTTTTTGATGAGACCATGGCGTCCCTAAAATCACCTTTTGGAAGACAAATTAATGATGCCAGAACGGGAAAATGATATAAATTTATGTTTGTACTTAATCAAATGCTAAATAAACAATTATTTGCCGAGGACCTAGGAACCAACTACAAAAGAGGGTAAAAAGTAAAATAAAAAACGTCAAACTCGTAAAATAAATATGACAAATATAAAAGAACAAACTGAAATTATACGAAAAAAGTGGAGAACTTAAAGCTTCAGTTTCGTGCTGCATCAATTACTTTACTGTATCAATACAATGTCAAAATATATTTTAAAGCTAGTAGTGTGAAAAGGAAAAAAAAATTACTAATATATTTATAATCTTTCAGTAAATTAAAGAAACATATTTTTAACTTGAAATTCGGTAACTACATCATATTGTACTTCAAGGATCCCTCTTTTAATATCCTTTAACACTATTTGCTTTTAAATAACTATTGGTCGTGCATTAAAAACTACTAAAATTTATTCAAGTGATGAATAATAATATCTAAGTCCTCAGAGTTTTCTTATTTTTGATTATCTTAGCTAACACTGGTGCATTTTTTTTTCCTTTTGTTTTGTTTTTAGCTCCTCTATTTCCTCATCGGCGGTCTCTTTTTTATTTTTTAAATTTTTTTTAAAGGGTGATTGGTGGGCATTAATTCCAACTTCTCTTAATCCACTCAAGAAAAAAAGGGAAGAAAATTGAGCATTATGTGTAGCTTCAAGGTTCCAAGCTATAAGTTCAAGAAAGCCAAAATAAAATTAAAAAAAATAAAAAAAAAAAAAGGAAGAAAAACAAATTTTTTTATCCAAAAGTATAAATATTAAACCAAAATAACAGAAAGTGTTGAGTGCTTGTTCTTTTTCCTGTAGTGCTTTTTAGCATCCAATTGTCCAACAGTCAAAGTAAAAAGAAGAAAAAGATCAAAAATATATCGCCCACCGTGGGGCTCGAACCCACGACCACAAGGTTAAGAGCCTTGCGCTCTACCAACTGAGCTAGACGGGCTTTGCTGTACATCTTAGGAAAATAACTAATTAGCGAATTTTTAATAGTAAGAAGATTTTTACCTTGCTCAATTCGGCCAATTTACTGTATTTTTTTTTTGGAGATATTTTGAGAGACATTAAGGTGATTACAGAGATGTACGATGAAGCTAAGACTCGGGTTACGGCAGTGAGAGGAGACTCGGAACACTTTCGATTATGATGGGGTTGCACCAGCGATCAGCTCGTAGTCCATTCCTATTTTCCTTAGCGATGGATGCATTGACAAGACATATTCAAGGTGAGGTGTCATGGTGTATGTTATTTGTTGATGACATAGTTTCTAATTGACGAGACGCGGGGTGGTGTTAACGAGAGGTTGGAGGTTTGGAGGCAGACCCTAGAGTCTAAGGGTTTCAAGTTAAGCAGGACCAAGGTGGAATACTTGGAGTGCAAGTTCAGCAACGGTACCCAGGAAGGGGATATGGAGGTGAGGCTTGATACGCAAGTCATCCCCAAGAGAGGTAGTTTCAAGTATCTTGGATCTATAATACAAGGTAACAGGGAGATTGATGAAGATGTCACGCATCGTATTGGAGCAGGATCGATGAAGTAGAGGCACGCTTCCGGTGTCTTGTGTGATAAGAATGTGCCGCTGAGACTTAAAGGTTATAGTTAGACCGACTATGTTGTATGGAGCAGAGTATTGGCCGGTCAAGAACTCTCATACCCAGAAACTACAAGTAGCTGAGATGAGGATGTTGAGGTGGATGTGTGGGCATACCCGATTGGATAAGATTAGGATGAAGTTATTCGGGAAAAGGTGGGAGTGGCTCCTGTGGAGGATAAGATGCAGGAGGCGAGGTTGAGGTGGTTCGGGCATGTTAAGAGGAGAAGTATAGAAGCCCCAGTTAGAAGGTGCGAGCGGTTAGCCTTGGTGGGTAGCAGGAGGGGTAGAGGTAAGCCTAAGAAGTCTTGGGGAAAGGTTATCAGGCGGGACATGGGGAGCTGGAGCTGACTGAGGACATGGCCCTAGACATGAGGGTGTGGAGGTCAAAGATTAGGGTAGAATGTTCGTAGGTAATCGAGCATTTCTCTTTGTTTTACTTAGTTCGCTTGCATTAGTGTTAGTATGATATCTTTTATCCATAGATGGCTATTACTACCTAGAGTTTGACTGCATTTTTGGATTCGATCTTATTTCATCTTGCTGTTATTCCTACTTGTTGCAATTACCTTTTCTTTTTCAGTCGTTCTCTAGCCGAGTGTATATCGGAAACAGCCTCTCTGCCCTTCCAGGGGTAGGAGTAAGACTGTGTACATCTTACCCTCCCTAGACCCCACTTGTAAGAAATTACTAGATTTGTTATTGTTGTTGTGGAGATAATTTGAGAGACATCCCCACAGGTTTGGCTTCATCACTCTAACTTCCCTTGTATTTTGAGGCATTACACTTACTTTCCTTATTTTAATTTTTTTTGTAACAATTGCTTTAATCTACTTATCATTAATTTAAAATAATTATGATCTGACCACTTTGCCCTATTTAATAATACACATTTTTATTATTAATTTTATGAGTATGCTTTTTAATTACATTAAATAGTGTTGATTTTGGTGAAGAGGTTCTTGGCAAATAATCAAATATTAACGAATCCAAGTCTTTCACCACATCCAATCAATAAGAAAACTTTGAATCCTAATCTCATTACCATCTTGAAAAAACTCTAAATCTAAACCTGGTGGCTTGCGCCACTCTTGTCAATCCATTCGTTGAATTCCACACTATCAAAGACCTCCAATTTAGCATTCACTATTTTCAGGGAACTAGCTTTTATGTACGTATTTCGCACTTAAAAAATATTCAGCTAAAAAAAGAAAGGTAAAAAAAATAAAAAGTAAATTAAAAAATAAATTTAGAAGCGTACAATACAATAGACATGTTTAGTAGTAAATAATGCTAATTTCATACAACTTATCTCTTATGAAGATATATTAAAAATATCACTCTTTAGCTCATTCGTACAATATAAGAACTTGCTTCTTCTTGTGACTTTTTACTATAAGAATGAGAAGAATGCTTTTGGTATTTAAACATGCCAACAATATATGTTAGTGTTGCAGTCTATCCGCTTGCTTTATTGTTCTTCTTTTTTATTTTTTCTTTCTTCCTCTCTCACCTATGATATTAAGATTTAAGTCTTAATAGATTAAGCTCATTTATCATTTTCTCTTTAAAATTGATGCTTTTCAATGATTTAAGAAAAGATGAACCAAATTGATATAAGTAAATTTTTCTCGTGTTTATGATTCATGATGATAATTAATACACGCCTAGTTTGAAGTGGTTCTTTTTCTTTAATTCGGGAGTTCAAAAACAATTTCACTTAGAATCATCAGTGGACTAGACTTGCATTACATCCGAATTTTCCAAGGTAATTTAATTTGTCACTTTGTTTGCTTCCCTGATGCTGACTTTAGGGACGTGACAAATACGAATAAGTACTTAAGTGGGTTAAAATTCGTCAAGACAATAAACAGATATTGATTTCAATCTACTTAAACTTGGTTTTGATCAAAATAGTCAAGGACTTGAGTTCTAGATTGAGGGGTTGATCAAATTCTTTTGCATGTTTAATTTACTCAGTGCAAAGCCTCTTGGAGAAATATAGGGTAAGGATGCACATCTCTCTTTATAATTTTACGTTTTTATTTTTGTAACGTAACGGACTATCATAATTACCTTGATAAATGTCAAGAAACTTTTCGATTGATAGTGACGTTAAACGTAATGCAATGTGTGGCGGAACAATTAAGAAAATGAAAACTGAAGCAGAGTTGATTCCAATGGATGTGATCATAAGGAGAAAATTAAGTATTTAGAGTTGGTTAAATTTGAGAGGAGAGAGTGATCAAAGAGATGGCAGAGAATATATAAAGTAAGAAAAAGGATGGGAAGAGTTTGGAAAAGAATTGGGATCTTTCTTTTCGTCGTCATCGTCGGATAAAGATTAATTATTTTCCTTTGTCAATATTCATTTATTTTTCTTTTCCATTCAATTCTTGAATACCTTTTTCATGGTTTATTATACATGTAATTGTCATCCATGATTTACGTTTCGCAAATCTTCCAAATTTTGAATGAATCAACGCCAATCGTGTCTGCTTAACAAATTATAAGCCAAGTTACTTTTTTTCCTATATATGATCTCTAATGTAATGGTTATTTATTTTATTTTTTTAATATGTTTGCTCCCTTTCCTTTTACTGTTTTCAAATTTAAGATACCTAGAATTAAATGCAAGAGAGCCAAGATGAAAGTGTAACCACTCAAGATTTGATTCTATACTAAACTAAAGGATTAACGCCATTCCTTTTACCTTTAAAAACAAATACTACATATTAGCCACCACCAGTAATTTTACATCATTATTTTATCAGTTTTTAGCTTTTCTCTTTAGTTCAAATATGCTAATTTAAATGGGTTGTTCCATAATTAAACTGAAGTATTTCCTCAAAATATTTCAGTCAAAGAGATATTAAAAGTATCATTAAGAGGTGATAGAATCATAAAGAATATTTGATTAGTATTTTTCCTACTGTTGAAAATATGATACTTTAAATTAGTTTGCTATATTTTGGTCTCAGATGACATGGTACTACAGTCTCCTCTTTTGAATATATAGAGAAGAAAAATAAATAGAATTGTCTGATTACTTAAATGGAATCATGGGAGGAAAGATATATAGAAAGTGAAAGAAAGAAAAGAAAAAAAAAAAAAAGAAGAGGACAAATAAAGGGTTAATACATAGAAGGCTGGTGGATATTAAAACTGGTAAGAATAGCTAACAAAAGAAAGAATATAAATTTTGGAATTTGACAGAAAATAAGGAGGAGAAATAAAGGAGTTATTTATCTGGTTGAAAGTGGATTTGATGTAAGTAAAGGGAGAAATCAAAGGAATAAAAAATACTAAAATACAAAATACTAAGAATGCCTTAAAAGAAGAAGAAAAAAAGGAATAACTCTGAGTTTACATCCTCCAAATTTTTAAATTAATATTTGTTCTCTTTTTTATTATTATTTTATTCTTATGTTTTCTTATTCATGTTCATAAATATTAATTTAGATGAGTTGTTCTTTGCATTTTTAACCTTAAAAATTTTTCACATATGATTTTAAGATCGCGTAAAGCGCGAACAAGTATACTAGTTTTTAAAGTAAAGCCGGTTAATTATCTTGTTGTTTATGCTTAACGGACATAACATTCTTGGGATTTATCTTGTAATATCTAATTTTATTTTATCTTTTCAAGTCACTTAATGCATACACCGTTTCTAAAAAATAAATACGTAAATAGAAGTTTTAAAACTTGATTGCAGTTTGCAACTTCAATCTTATACTAAAAAGCACGTGACTTTAGAATCTTATTCCTTGTAGTTTACTAATATAATTACAACTAGAGGTTTCCTTCTGACGCTGGATTCAATCGAACTTATAACTTTTGATATTAAGAACAAATTTTTGTGTAACTCAAATTACAATAAAAAGTAGATATAAACTTATAATTTTAAAATTACAATGTGTTTAATGATAAGAACCTTAAAAACTGAATTAACAGAATTTTAATTGTCTGATTACCGTAGGTGACTGTAATCTTTTTGTACTATATTCGTCATATTCAGTCCTTGAACGTACTGCAAATAAAACTGAAATGTAAATGGCAAGTACCTACTTGTGATACTATTTTTGTTTCTCAAAAGGAATATCTTATTACTCCAAAATAACAGGAGTACGTAGCAGATATATTTAATCCTATCAAATGTACTTCCTGTACTATACACAGAGTTGACGATATATACTATTGGTGATGTATCCTTTTAATTTTGATATACTAGTACTACTATATAAGCTCTTCGTCTTATATATTGCTCTTTCATTCAGGACTAGGTTTTTCTATCTCAATTTATCTTAATTCAATATTCTCTACGATCTCTCCCCATTCCGAGTGTCTTCTCAATATAATTTATGTCCAATTCATTTTTTTTGTTTACTTGAGTATTTCTACTACATTTTTAAAGTATTTGTTTCTTTTTTCTACAAACAATTTCCGAATTTACTCATTATTCTTTACAGATTATATATTTTCAGAAAGCATTTAGCAATATCAAAAAAAATAAAAATTGGGTTGTAGTTCTTGTGTTTGGAAAAAATCAAAAGTTGCATATATATACTTACGCAACACATATTCTTTTTTTGCTTTAACACATATCTTTAACTGAACCCTTGACACTGATTATGGCTACCTTTTGCTAAGTAGCAATAGTTTTTCGATTCCAAAAGGAAACCTATTCTTCGTTTCTCAGTGGTAACAGCAGTACTCTTGACAGTAGCGCGGCAATGGCGAGGAATACCGCAAATGAAAAAGACTATCCCATTTGTAAGAGTTACTTTGTCAGTGTTTTCCTCCCCACTGCGGAGCCAGAATTTTTACGTCAAAATATTAAAAAAATATATACACCGAAAAGTTTAAGGGAGTCAATGTATAGTAAATATATATTAAACAGAAAAACTTATCTAGCAATACAATGTAATATTCCGGCAAAAAGGTATTGATCGACAACCCTGGGTTAAATGTGGCTCCGGCCACTGCCTCCCCGTGGGATTGCAAGAGTCAAACCTTTCCTTGTTTACTATCACCATGGTGTACTTAAACTCTGCATAGCATCATACTATGCACTCCGACATGGTGTACTTAAACTCTCCCTGCCATAAAACTAAAAAGGGAAAAATAAAGATCTCTTTGCGAGATTTGACATAAAACTACAAATAATTTGTGATGGTCCACAAACCAATTGACCAATTCCAGAGTTTAAGTACCCCGCTACAGTGCATAATGTGGTGATAGTAAAGTAGGCAGGACTTTGACAGTGCCGCAGGGGGGAAAATACTGTGGAGACGATAAAGTAACTCTGACAAATGGAATAAAGGAAATAGTTCAACATAACAGCTTACAATTTGAATAAAAGAAAATAACTCTACCAAGATCTCTTATGTTATATTTTTAAATTTCTTATGTTTAAAAATAAAAATCTCTTAGGAGATTTGACATAAAACTAATAACTTTTGTAATGGGTCACAAAACTATTGACCCCTTTTTCATTTCTGTTAAAAATTACTGCATTAACATAATAAATGGATTTACAATCTCATGTTGATCGGCTTATGGCAACGCCACAAAAACCGTTGCAATAGTCTTATGTAACGGTCACCAGCTCATTTGCCGGTAGGTCTATTGCAATGGTTTCTTGCAACGGTTAGACAACCGTTGCCATAGGAGTGTATTGCAGCGGTTTCAAAATGTCGCCATAGATATAAGTACTACAACGATTATTTATTCAAGTGCAGCGGTTACTTATTCAAGTGGGGAAGTTCAAAACTGTTGCAATAGCACTCTGTTCAATGATTATTTGTGGCTATTGTGATGGTTTGGATACATACCGCAACGGTTATGAGTAGCTATTGCTACAATTATTTAGTGCTAGTGCAACGGTTTGTTTAAGGTTATTGCAACAGTTTATGGAACAACCTATGTCAATGGTATATTAAAGCAACGATGAATTGTTACCTATATAATCAAATAATCTACACTGGATTTTATATAAATCACCAAAGGAAACTAGCAACAAAGTCATATCCCAAAATATCCAACTAATATTATCCACGTATAAAAGCAAAACATACTATATAGTTTACAATTAAAAAGTTAGCGTACGTAAGTGTGGAAAAAAAATTCTAAATAAAAGATTCCTAGAACATGTAAGAGTCTAGCACCGACCAACCAAATATTATCTTTACTTTTTTCGTCTTCCCATTATTCATTTGATTTACCTGCAAAAGATGATAAATATATATTTTGGAAAAGCTTGAGCAAATGCATGTTGTATAATTATAAACTCAAATAACAACTAAAATGAGCAGTATAAGATCCAAAATAATGACATACTGAGTTTCTTTACAAGAAAATATAATAACAGTACATAAACGAAGTTCCTGATAGATCAATGAAAAAGAAAATTTGATGTAACAAATATTAGAAATTGAGGTAAAAGGTGCATCGTATTGTAGCTATTATATTGGCGAGAGCTAAAACCACTCTGTCGTCATTTCTGATGGACATAAAACCACTATACTCTATAGAAGCTCAAGTACTTTCACTTAACTAATTTTTTTCATTGTTACTATCAGTTAATTAATTTTTTTGATTAGTACTATCAGTTAACTATTAAGCCCCTCCCCGATCAAAGTCTTCAGAATAGTTCTCAAAATGACCTCAATCTCCAACTTAAGAAACAACTGAAGCACCAAAGTTCACTAGTAAATAAAAAAGGCACCACACCAGAAAGAGTGACCAACTATGAAGCATCAAAAGAAGTTAACATTTTTGGATGATAAAGGTAGGTGATAATGGATAAAATTACATAAAGCTCACTGGCTCTTAAAACATAATGAATTCTATAAATTGTAGATAGGCAAAAACTGATTCTTGGCTCTGCATTCACTTGTTTAACTATCATTTTTGATTTAAAGCTTTTAAAGTGTTGTTATACAACAGAGGAAAAAGGAACTGTCTTTATTCATAAACTTATTGTCCTGTCGTTGTTCATTCTATGGAAACGTCTCAAAAAGATCTTTCCCACCACCTAGCTCTTAGGGTAGTTGAGTATTTTGATAATTCTTTTACTTCTAAGAACATGAAGTATTAATGAGTAAACAATTAATATTAAGGTTCAACGGTCATAAAAGCCAGTCACATTATCTTTTGTGAGTGATAGTCTTTTGCCATGTCTAACTCTTTCAATTGATTTCAGCATGTGACTTCTTAGAAATATTTTCCTTAGTTTTTTTGCCACGAAGTCCAAGGAAATTGTCCTATGAAAATGCAGTATTCCACTACTTCACTACTCGCATCGTATGAATATAAATGTGCATATAGCTATTGAAAAGGACACTCCATCACATATCAAAGGGGCAACACAAAATACTAAAGTTCTAGTAGTGTGTGCTTAACGTTGAGAGTATTAAATCTTAGGTAACGACACTAGATAGAATATTCACAAGACCAAGCAATGAATGATCGTCAAATGAAAGCTAGTTTGATTAATATTGAGGAGAGGACTCTGCTAAGTTTCTAGGTTTATTTCTTGAAAATTTTCTATTCGGACTAGTCATATAATAACACTTATAATTAGTGGAAGAACCTAACAAATGGCTATTTCATTATGGCTATCGTATTTTAATTTGACCAGATCTCCACGAGACATGTGCGCTGGTTAATTAACAATTTTTTTATAGCGTGACGTAATCACTTAAAGAACCTAAACTGTAATAAAACATTGTAATTAATGGAGAGAATAACATAAAGTATTTTCTTTCCTGATTAGCATGGCTATAAACTAAAATAATACTAAAAATTCATGCAAGGGATTCAAAAATGTGATGACGCGATAGGTCATTTATAGTTTTACCCTTCGTTTATGTGTTCCGAGACCTCAAATAACTCTGTTTTATACTCCTCGATTTGCGTGCACAGTTCGTGTCATTTTTTCGGAAGATTTTTATGAGAAAATTGATGAAAATGTGAAATCATATCTTAAAACTCATTTAGGTTGACTTTGGTCAACGTTTTGAGCAAACGGATCCAAATCAATATTTTGGCAGTCCCTATGGGTCCGTTTTGTGATTTGGGACGTATGTGTATGTCCAGAATCGAATTCGGAAGTCCCTAGCCTGAATTAACGCAATTTGTTGAAAACTAGAAGATTAAAGGTTTAAAAAATTCCTAAGTTTGATCGTAGTTTGACTTTGTTGTTACCGGGTTCGAATTTCGATTCCGGAACTTGCTGTAGGTCCGTTTCAGTATTTATGACTTGTCTATAAAATTTAGTGCAAAACGGAGTTGATTTTGATGTGATTCGGACGTCCGGTTGAAAATTGCATGTTCTTAAGTTTCGATGAAAATTTCTTTCGTTTTAGTGTAATTCATAGTTCTAGGTGTTATTTTGGTGTTTTGATCACGCGAGCAAGTTCCTATGATGTTTTTGGACTTGTGTATATGTTTGTTTTGGAGCCCCGAGGGCTCGGGTGCGTATCGGATAGGCTACTGAGTGATTTTGGACTTAGAAGAATAGTTGATGCATGTATATTTCTGGTGCTATGCAAATGCGAGCCTCGCTTTTGCGAACAATGAGTCGCATTTGCGACCATGGGCTGGGTTGGGGAGAGTTTGCATTTTTGAGAAATTTTTCGCATTTGCAGACTCTTATCTGCGCAATTGCGAAGGTTTTTGTCGCAATTGTGACCACTGATTGACTTGGTACTGCTTCGCTTTTGCGAAGTATTGTTTGCATTTGCGAACAACCTTGGTTCGCATTTGCGATAAAATTGCCGCATTTACGACTACAACAAGCTCAGTGACTTTTTCAGTTTTGCGAAGGGTTGATCGCTTAAAAGAAGGAAAAAACGGGATTTAGCTCATTTCTTTCAAACTTTCAACCCTAAACATCCTATAGGCGATTTTTCCAAGAGATTTTCTTTCTAAATTCATTGGTAAGTGACTTTAATCTATTTCTTTTCAATTACCCATTACATTTCATAAGTTTTCAAATGGTAGAAATTAGGAATTTGGGTATAATTAGGACTTTTTGTAAATTTGAGATTTACACCTCGAATTGAGGTCGGATTTCGAAACTAATTACATAATCGGGCTCGGAGGTGAATGATTGATTGGGTTTTGGTCCGAATCTCGGATTTTGACCAAGCCGTCTAGAGTTGACTTTTGTTGACTTTTTTCGAAATCATTAAAGATTAAATCTTTTTCCCTCATGGGTAATTTCTAAAGCTTATTCTATATTGTTTGAACGATATTAGGTTAGATTCGATTGGTTTGAACCATTGCAACAAAGTCACCTACTACAACAATTTCCAAAATCGTAGCAATAAGGGACTCTATTGCAACAATTATTTTAGTACCGCAACGCTTTAGAATTGTCCCTGTAGACCCAAAAGCTTATGCAACGGCTATAATCGACGCAATAGAAGGTCTATTGGAACGGTTGTATAACCGTTGCTAGGAAACTCTTGCAATAGGACAAATTTCAAGTAGCATATGCTTAACGTTGAGAGTATTAAATCTTAGGTAACGACACTAGATAGAATATTCACAAGACCAAGCAATGAATGATCGTCAAATGAAAACTAGTTTGATTAATGTTGAGGAGAGGACTCTGCTAGGTTTATTTCTTGAAAATTTCCTAGTCGGGCTAGTTATATAATAAGCCCACCCACCAGCCATTTATGGAGTTAGCCGATCAAGTAATCAAAAGAATGAATGACCACTTTTTAATTAGTGGAAGAACCTAGTAAATAGCTAATTCATTATGGCTATCGTACTTTAATTTGATCAAATCTCCACCAGACATATGCGTTGGTTAATTGACAATTATTTTTATAGCGTGACGTAATCACTTGAAGAATCTAAACTGTGATAAAACAATGTAATTAGTGGAAAGAATAACATAAAGTATTTCCTTTCCTGATTAGCATGGCTATAGACTATAGTAATACTAAAAATTCATGCAAGGAGATTCAATAAGTACTACAATGTCATATTTAGAATTTGAACTTGTGAACTAAAGCAATATAATCCTTAAACACCCTTTATTATTAAATTACAATATTTTTTTATATCAAAAAAATTCAACATTTTATATATAACAAAAATATTTATTTTTACTCTATTTACGTAATATAATTCCTGGCGAAGAAAATTCAATTGAATTCCTTACCGCAAGCTAGCTCCAACCCCTGCGCGCCATGGAGAGATTTTCTTTTGTCTTTCTTCCAATGGATTAACATTCTTATGTAAAGGGACATTCCGGTGACTAAAAGATCATAATTCACAATTTCATATGTTCACACATGAGTGGTCAGCCCAGTTGAACTTTTGCCCCGTTAGCTGTGTGAAAAGAAAAAGAAAATCTAATAGCTCAATCAACTAGCGAAAAATAGTCCACATATGTCACATTTATATGGGGCTTTCAACATCATAGTACGTGTTGATATAATTATTTACTCTATAAGAAGTGGATATTTCCTAATTGTATATTCTTATTCACAAAAAAAAAAAAAAAAAAGAAGGAAAAACGAACATTATTAATCCCTTTTGTTACAACTTTTAGCCTTGTGGTACGAATGGAAAACAAATATCAAACAGCAAAAGCAAATAGCTAATATTATTTGCATGTTATATAAATAACATAACACAAGTTTTAATTATCAACACTATATCTAAACGCATGATTAATAATTTATATCCTAACATATATTTTATCATCTCGAGCACCAATTTGACTGTATTAGACCAAAAAGTATAACTTTTGGCTCAAATAATCAAATTTACGTACGAAGGGGTAAACCTAATTAACAATAATATTTCTAGATGCTAGTTCCTAAAACGTGATTAACATTGGACAGATTTGGTAGAAATATAATAATGGCGTGCAACAATTATTTCAAGTAATGTGAGCAATAATAGAGCATTAAATAGCAACGGATAATAATAAATGGCATTTAAATAAATAGAAGGAATAATTCACTTAATAAAGGAGGAACTAGATGGTTATTCTCCTGACAGTGATGGATGACAGACAAATCCTTGAATGATCGAATTATCCTCGAATCTGGTGGAAAGTATGCAATAACATAGACAAGAATCTTGGTGAAAAGGTAATATTTGTATCTTAGAAAGAGAGAGAGAATTTTTCGTCAAAGTGTGCTCTTACAAAATGAATATCACATGCCTCACATTATTGGCCCCTCTTCCTATATGTATGAGACATATTTCTAACAAACCCTAACAGTACAAACTATAGAGAATATTCGCTTAAATAGTCCCTTTAATATCTTATTTCAAAAACTAGTCGTTACTGCTTCATCAGTGATGCTCGACCTTGACCATTGTCGTCATCTCGACCACGGCTTCCGTCGACTCTTCGGCTGCGAGTGTTTCTGCTTCCTGGCCCACCTCGACTAATGACGACTCGAGGCTCTCTCCTTCGCGGTAATCTTATTTCGAATTCTATCAGGCGGATTTCGTCCCATACAGATTGTCTTACTAGAAAGCTATGCCAAACTCCTAGATTTTATATTTGTAAGAAGAAAAAAAGATGGAGTAATAAATAGGGGTGTAAAAAGAAAATCGATAAACCGCACCACATCGAAGAAAAGGCTAGATCAATCATAGGGGATACTACGAGCCCTCTGCCCCACGCATCTAACCAGCTCGCGTGGTTCACCGGTTCCACCGACTAGACCAAAAGAGTGATTTTAGTTGATACAGATGTGCGCTTGAAGTAGGGGGGGAGGGGTGTTGTCCATATGGAGCTGGGCCCTTCCCCATAAGGCCCCACCGTCGGGGCAGAAGCATCCTCGTACTACGAGTCAAACCGGCAAAAAAAAAGACCAATGTGGTTTGGTTTGGTTTAGTTTTAACTAAAAAAAGTCAAATCGAAACCAAACCAACCCGATAATATATTTATATAATTTTTAAAAATATTTTATACATATAAATATTTATTGTAACGTAATTTATAAATATTTCTTAAACTTTTTCACAATTTTATCTTTTAACGTATTATTTCAAGTTTAAACTGATCATTCTTCAATGGTAAATTAATTTTATAGCCCATAAACATAGTAACTCAAACAAAGTTCAAATCAATACTAATGCTAACAAAAAAAAATTCAATTCAATACTAGGAATGAGGATAGTGTTGGATAATTATTTTAGTTTTGCATTGATTTATAATGAAAATGCATAACTTAGTTTATCTTTTTCTTTAGTGCTTAGTTATGTAATCAATATTAGTACTTATTAGCTATTCTTATTTTAGCATGACATGTACAATATTTTTAGATTTTGTTAAATTTTATTATGACTTATTAATTAGCAATATTTATTTCATGTAATTTTATTATTTTATCTTTGTTATTGAATATTTTAGTATAATGCTCTGACTTATTTCATATTATTGTGTGAGTTTCTTGAAAAATACATTATATATAGTTATATTTTACCAGGACTTAAGAAATATTTGGAGCACAAGTTACATATTTTATGCTATGAATACTTTATTGGAAAAAAAAACTCGAAAATCCGGAAAAAATTCGAGATTGAAAAACCCGACTTTGTTGGTTTGGTTTGGTTTATACATTTAAAAATCCGATACCATTGATTTAGTTTGATATTGAAAAATCCGAATTAACCCGACCTATGTACACCCCCAGTAACAAATATTAAAGTGAGAATAATTGACGAGTTTGGTTTTTTCCGGACAGTGTGATAAAGGTTCAACGCAAAAGGGATAATCAGAAGAATTAGGTGAAATCGATTGACTTAAGGTTTAGTTAGGAGTATTCTTTCCCCCCACTTACGTTGTTAATGTTCAAGCTTAAGCTACGCAATCTACTAACTCAAGGGCACCAGCGTTTTTAGACACAGCAAAAAAAGAAAATATAAAAGCCACTGAATTTCTGTAATTGATTTTGAAATCATAATTTTAAAACTAATAAGGCAAAATTAAAACTCAAAATACCTAGAGGCGGAGCTAGCATTTGAACCTATGGGTTTGGGATTGTAATCCTTTTAAGTTATTGTGTTCTAAATTAATAAGTTGTACATATTCAATGGATTTTTCAAAATAAATACATAGTTTGAAAAATTATTGGGTTCGACTGAACCCGCATCCCTATTCGGGCTCTATGGAAAATTCAGAGTTGGAGGCTCTCGGATAATAAGGGAGTCAGATTTTTGATTAGCAGTAATTCCGTTATCGTCCAGCGGTTAGGATATCTGGCTTTCACCCAGGAGACCCGGGTTCGATTCCCGGTAACGGAATTTGTCTTTTGTCTGCATTTTCTTATTTTGGTTTATGCATGTAAATGTTTCCAATTAATCTCTTTTGGCTTTTCTTGGTCATATAAATGCATATATTTTAGACTCTATTTTTGGTATGGCATTTCACAACTGCAATATATCTTCTATCTTGTGACTTTTATCAACAAGAAATTTGCTAGACTCTATTCAGAGTATGTTAGCTTGGCAACAATGTCGAGCGAAATTATAAGCTTGTTGAGCTAGAATAAACACAAGCTGATTGAGCATGCTTTTCTTTTTGTTTTCCGCCTTTCTTTTCTTTTTAAAGAATGGGTAGTACGACACTTTAGCTTAACCCTAATAATATTGGGTCGCATGTTGTATTTCTCACTTAATTAATAGATAATTAATCTGGTATAACTTTGCAGAATACAAGGTTGATGTGGAGAATGATCTTGCATGTATACATTTCTCAGTTTGCATAAAGCTAAATTCGCTGTATCCATATGTCCTATCCATACGTATGCATAGGATTTGGAGGGGGGGTTTTGTTTGAATTTCATGGAAATGAATAGCAGTATTTTTCATTATGTGAGGATCAAAACCCAAAACCATGAACCCGAACTTTTGCTTGTTGAATGTGCAGAGGTTCCAATGTAATGAACAGGGGATATTGTACAAGGAGATGAACCGGGAGAGGTGGAGAAATTGGTCGAGTTGGCCTTGTGCAGATAGTGGTACCATGACTACAGCTACACCATATTGGCCATTGCTTTTTATGGTGCATTTTTCAGCCATTTGGAAGTGTTGTCTGATTTAATTAAGAGTGAAAGAGAAAGATTAGAAAATTGAGACAAATTTAAGTGTATATATAATGTATTGAACTCTAGTCACATTAAACATATTGATGGAATATATTCTTTTCCATGTAGGAAGTCAGATTAATACGGCTTTCTCTATTATGTTAATGATTTTATATATGAATATGATTAATGTCCTCCCAATCAATACCAATACTGGCAAACAGAAAACGACAACAATATATGGAGAAAGTATTCTAAATTATACATCTCACTAAATTATACATCTCGAGTGGAAGGATGAGGCTATGGTGAAATGATTTGTTTTTTTTCAACATCATTTGTTTAAAGACGAAAAATATGAATTCAGCTTAAAAAGTTATCGCACGCTTCTTTAACTTACCTAGACCTTGAACTTGGAATCGTGCATTGACAATTATTAAGGTGTTAGACAATTAATTAGTGAAGAGCTCAATTGCGATTGAGGTTTAAACTAACTTCTTCTTTTTTAACATTAGATTTTTTCACGTCAATCCTCTGATTTTAACATGGCTTGTCTAATTTTCTCTGAGACTAAGGTAGGATTTAGTTTCAGTACGTTAAGAATGTTATTGAGTCAACTGATTGAAAGAAGGAAAGAAACAGTAAAGTCGGGTAACGTTTGCCAGCAAAACCTTAAAAAAAAAAAAAAAGACAAAAGAGAAAGAAATTAAGACTTTTGAAATTTGTGATATTAAATATGTCATTACATTTATATTATTCTTTTTCCATATTTAAAAAGGTTATTCTTTTTTAAATAGACTAAAAAAAATAAATTCATATAAATTGAAACTGTGGAAGTAATAGCGATGTGTTGGCCACTAAATAAATGCTGCATTTTATCTTGGCACTTCTCGGTGTTAAGACTTAGTACTCCGTGAATACCAGACAGAAAATGATGAATATAAGGAACATGAAATCGTAAAACCAAAGTTAAGTCATAATTGAATGAAAAGATTAGAGAAATTGTCTTCCAGAGGTACCAAAAGCTTAGACAAGAGATTTCAACAAGAGTTAAGGAATATACTTATAACTTTTAATACACTTAAGGAATTCTAAAATTATTTGAATTTCTATTTTATTACATATTTATTAAAATCGCATGTGACATATTGTAAAAGGAGAATATGTGAGATGTGAACGATAAGGGTCGTTTGGTTTATATCATAGAATTATAATCTCACGTTTAGTATGGGTAAATAATACTAAATTACGAGATAACTGTAATTCCAAATTTTATTAGGTAATTACGTGTCTTAATGGGCCCAAAAGTGTCAAAATTTAACCTGTCACGAACATGATTTGCGTGTCATTGAGCAAGATTGTATGACTTTATTTGACTCGATTTTAGAAACACGCCTCCAATATGTCATCAGCTAATTCAGTGTTAAGCCTTCATAAAGCAAAAGCTCTTGAGCTCTACCGAACCTCAAAAATACTAACAAGAAAGGAATAGAACGATTTCGCAAATTGAAGAATCTATAAACTCTCATTTAAAAGTCTGTATGAACAGCCATTGTCACTTTCGTCGTCGTCCGGTGCTTAGAATGTCTGGCTTTCACATAGGAGACCCGGCTCGATTTCGGCAACGCAATTTTATTTCCTTTTTCTCTTTTAATTTGCTTAACTAATGACTGGTGAGTATTTGTTAAATCGTATTGTTCTTGTTTAGGAAATTTATATGTTAGCAACTTCTTTTTACCGTACCCGTTTCTTACGATCTACAGTCAACTCTTTCTATAACAATCTCGTTTGTTCTTGTATATGGGTGAAACCAAGACTAACGCACACCCCGATTTCCCGATGAATCAAGCGAAGTAAGAGTAAGAATACATGAGATCGAAATCGAAACTCAGAATTTTTTGTATCGAGGCCCGAAAGGAGTGCTTGCCATCGGACCTGATAAAACGACGCACCCTGGACCCGAGACGAGTTCTGAGAGTTCGGGAAGCACATGAACGGTTGTAGGCAACCGATAGAGGGTCGTGATATCCGTAACCAATCAGATATCACGGTGTGGATCTTGCTCGATGGAGGATACGGATCAGTAACAATAATTACCTTCTTTAGACTTATACTAGGGGTAAAAACTCTCCTACTATATTAAAGGAATTTTTTTTTTTGATAACACACATTGTAACACGTAAACCCAGGCAATACAAATTCATTTCTCTGCTTTCCAGCTATTGCAAAGTTCTTATTTTATTGTTGTTCTTCATACACAATTGGCTTCGGATCAAGGGTCCAATCGAGGGCAAAACTACTGTTCAGCCTAAATCCGAGCCTGGCCGTAACATCACAATTGGTTTGATTATTCGTTTTATCTTTAACTCGTTTATCTAACATTCTTGATTATTTGTGTTGAATCAATCCACATATCCTTAAAACCGCGTACAAATTTAATTGTTATCCATTTTAAGGGTAAACAGTTTGGCGTCCAATGTAGGGCTAAGGATAGTAGTGCTGATTTGATACAAATCTCCATAACACTCTATTTTACGCTTGTTTTTTAAAGTCTTAATTTCATGTCAGTTTAAAAAATATCAAATTCTCAGTCTGTCCACTTGAACGTTGACGCTAAGTCTGGCCATCATGGCGAAAACAACAATCCGGTGCCTAGCAACGAGGTACCTCCTGCTAATCCCAATGGAATCCCAATTGCCGATCTGGTTGATGCTAACTCATAGGTGGCCATCAACGTCAACCTTCCAGCTGATCCCGAAAACAGCGCTCGCGGAGGACCCCGACCAACGGCTTGAGAAGCGCCTGAAGGCAAAGGTAATGGGGTTAGCCTACGGTTAATCTTCAAAATGTTGCACGCTCAATAGTCGGCGATAGCGAAGCTGCAAAATTAAAGTCACGCCCCCAGCAGAGTTGAGCCCAAACCGTCCCGGGAGAACATCCGAAGGAATGAGCAGACCACCGAGAGACTAGGTGAAGCTGAGTTCGGGGTCAATCCCGATGGGAGCACCCCCGATATTGAAGGGGCCAGATTCTAAGAAGTTTATCCAGAAGCCTTTTCCTCCGAGCGCGGCACCGAAGCCGATCCCTAAGAGGTTTTGTATGCCCGATATTCCAAAATATAACGGAACCACGGATCCAAATGAGCATGTGACCTCCTATACATGCACAATCAAAGGGAACGACTTGGAAGATAATGAAATCGAGTCGGTGTTACTGAAGAAGTTTGGGAAAACTTTGTCGAAAGGAGCAATGCTATGGTATCACAACATACCCCCAAGTTCCATTGACTCGTTTGTTATGCTTGCAGATGCTTTCGTGAAGGCCCATGCCGGGGCCATCAAGGTCGAAACCAGAAAGTCGGACTTTTGAAAGATTAAACAAAGAGACAACGAGATGCTCAGGAAATTTGTATCGAGGTTCCAGATGGAACGGATGGACCTACCTCTAGTCGTAGATGATTGGGCCGCTTAGGCGTTTATTCAAGGACTTAACCCCCGAAGCTCCTTGGCTTTACAGCAGCTAAAACAAAACTTAGTAGAATATCTGGCGGTAACGTGGGCCGACGTCCGCAACAGGTACCCGTCGAAGATTAGAGTCGAGGAAGATCAACTCAGAGCCCCTTCTGGATTTGTTTACCCTATCAGGGCCGACGTTAAGTCTAAGAGAGCCGTTGATCATGAGCTAAGACCGGTCCGGATCGATACTAACCATACAACACGAACCGAAGGCGAAATGGGTCCGGGCGTCAGCCCATAAGGAACAAAAAGAGAGGCGATCGAGGGCCTAGTAGCCGAGGTCTCATGAGAAAAAATGGTTTTGGCAGGCCACTCGGGGGTAGAGAAGCACCAAAAATTGTCAGAATACAACTTCACCGTTGATGCGACCAACATAATATCAGCCATCGGGCGCATCAAGAAAACTAGGTAGCCCCGACCATCACAGTCCGACCCTACCTAAAAGAGATCCTAACTTGATGTGTAAGTATCATGGCACTCATGGCCACAGGTCCGAGGATTGCCGACAATTGAGAGAAGAAGTTTCCCGGTTGTTCAATAGCCAGCACTTCCGAGAATTTCTGAGCGATCGAACCAAAAATCACTTCAGGAACAAGGACGCCAACAAACAGGCCGAACAAGAGGAGCCTCAGCACATCATCAACATGATCATTGAAGGGGCCGATATCCCCAAGGGCCAATAATAAAGCACACTAAAGTATTACGCACCCGAGATTATGTTCTGGAGGGAACCATTTCGTTCAGCGACGAGGATGCCGAGGGCATTGTGCAACCACACAATGATGTGCTGGTAATATCCGTACTTATCAATAGCTCTCGAGTTAAACGTGTGTTGATTGATCTAGGTAGCTCGGCCAACAGCATCAGATCGAGGATCATAAAGCAGGTGGGGTATAGGACCAAATAGTGACGGCGGTCCGGGTATTGAACAGATTTAACATGGAATGCGAAACCATTAAAGGGGAGATAACCCTACCAGTGAACACCGCCGGGACGATCCAATCGAAGGGGACATGGAGTGCAACGCCCTATTCGGAAGGCCGTGGGTTCATAACATGAGGACAGTACCCTCAACCTTACACCAAGCGTTGAAGTTCCCTACGCCGGGAGGAGTCAAGACGGTCTACAAAGAACAGCCGACCGCAAAGGAAATGTTTGCAGTCGACGAGGTAATCCCGATGCCCGCGGTTTCGAAATCAAGGAACGCAGAGCCAACCAGAAAGAAAGAAATTAAATAGCAATCACCGATGCCGGTCTCGATCGAACCTAAGGGATGAGGAGTAGATGAGAAGGATGATTACGGAGTCCCGTGATCGTTCATAGATCCTAATGACACTGATGCCACCAAATCAACGATGGAAGAGCTGGAGCAAGTCATATTAATCGAACACCAATCAGATTGAACGGTATACCTGGGCAGGGGTTTAACCTTCGAGCCCAAAAAAAAAATCATTGATTTTCTTAAAGCTAACATAGATTGTTGCGCTTGGTCTCATCTTGACATGACAAGGATCCCACCGAAGGTAACCACTCAAAAGCTGAGTTTGGACCCAAAGTTCCATCCGATTAAGCAGAAAAGGAGACCACAGTCTGAGGTCAAGCATGCATTCATCAAGGATGAGATATCTAAACTCCTTAAAATAGGATCCATTTGGGAAGTTAAATGCCCGGACTGATTAGCTAACATAGTGGTAGTTCCCAAAAAAGGGAATAAGTTAAGAATGTGCGTAGATTACAAAGATCTAAACAAGACATGCCCCAAGGATTTTTTTCCTTTACCTAACATCGATCAGATGATCGATGCGACGGTCGTGCATGACATACTCAACGTTCTCGATGCCTATTCCGGGTACAACCAAATTCGGATGGACCCGGACGATCAAGAAAAGACTTTTTTATCACTAAATTCGGCACCTACTATTATAATGTAATGCTGTTCGGCTTAAAGAACGTCGGTGCCACCTATCAACGTCTAGTAAATTAGATGTTCGAAGAACATATAGGAAAATCAATGGAAGTTTATATTGACGACATGCTAGTCAAGTCCCTACAAGCAGAGGACCATTTGAAACATTTGCAGGAAACCTTCGACATATTGAAGGAATACAATATGAAGTTGAACCTAGAGAAGTTCGCATTCGGGGTCGGATAGGGAAAATTCCTCGGGTTCATGTTATTCAATCGAGGGATCGAGATCAATCCCGACAAAATCAAGGCCATAGAGGATATCACCGTGGTGGACAACATCATAGCCATCCTGGGCCTGTTCATATCGAGGTTGTCGGACAAAAGCCATTGATTCTTCTCACTGTTAAAGAAGAAGAATAACTTTTTTTGGACCCCAAAATGCTAGCAAGCTTTGGAAGAACTCAAACGATACCTATCGAGTCCGCCCCTGTTCCACACTCCGAAGGCAGACGAATAGTTGTACCTTTACTCGGTAGTTTCCAAGGTGGCGGTAAGTGGAGTCTTAGTTCGGGAGGAAGAAGGTACGCAGTTTCCTATTTACTATGTCAGTAGAACTCTAGGTGAGGCAGAAACATGGTATCTTCACCTGGAAACACTGGCGCTCACTTTGCTAAGCGCCTCCAGAAAGCTAAAGCCATACTTTCAATGCCACCCCATATGTGTCGTAACTTCTTACCTGTTGAGGAACATCATGCACAAACCCTAGATGTCGGACCGGTTGGCCAAATGGGTCGTTGAAATTAGCGGGTACGATATCAAGTACCGACCCCGAACCACCATAAAATCTCATATTTTGGTAGACTTCGTGGCCGACTTTACACCGGCCTTAATACTCGAAGTCGAGAGGGAATTGTTGTTATCCTCTGGGACCACTTTGGGAAGTTGGACCCTTTATACGGACGGGGCCTCAAACACGAAGGGGTTCGGGCTCGGCATCGTATTAAAACCGCTCACGGGAAATGTAATTAGGCAGTCTATTAGAACTGTGAAATTGACTAACAATGAGGCCGAGCATGAGGCCACGATTACAGGTATAGAATTGGCTAAAAGCTTGGGCCGAGGTAATCAAAGCCAAATGCGACTCCCTACTTGTGGTAAACCAAGTCAACGGAACGTTCAAAGTAGAAGAAGAATAGATGCGAAGGTACTTGGACAAATTACAGGTAATGCTTCATCAATCCAGGGAGTGGACCCTGCAACACATACCTCGAGATCAGAACAGCAAGGACGATGCTCTAGCTAACTTGGGGTCTTCAGTTGATGATGATTAATTCAGCTCGGGAACGGTAGTGCAGCTTATGAAATCAGTTGTAGAAGAAGGACACACCAAAGTAAACTCAACAAGTCTAACTTGGGATTGGAGGAATAGGTATATTGAGTATTTGAAGACCGAAAAATTGCCTTCGGATCTAGTCGAGGGCCCTGCGCACCAAGGCTGCCAGATTTTGCTTGGGTGAAGGGGAACTGTTCAGGAGAACTTTTGACGGCCCGCTAGCCAGGTGCTTGGGACTGGGAGAGACCAAATATGCCCTGAGAGAAGTTCACGAGGGTACTTGAGGAAACCATTCGGGAGCAGAATCTTTGGTTTGAAATTTGATTAGGGTCGGTTATTATTGGATGGAGATGGAGAAAGATGCGACGGACTTCGTACGGAAATGCGACGATTGCCAGAGACACGCCCCGATGATCCATCAACCTGGAGAGACGCTCCACTCGATTCTGTCCCAGTGGCCATTTATGAAGTGGGGAATGGACATTGTCGATCCCCTACCGTGGGCACCCAGTAAAGCTTTATTCATACTATTCATGATTGATTATTTTTCTAAATGGGTTGAGGCTCAAGCATTCAAAAAGGTCCGGGAGAAAGAAGTCATTGACTTCATCTAGGACCACATAATATGTCGATTCGGAATATCGATCGAGGTCATTTGCGATAATGGAAAACAATTCATCGGCAACAAGGTAAGTAAATTTTTTGAAGATCACAGGATCAAGAAGATACTATCAACACCTTATCAGCCTAGTGGGAACGGAGAGGCAGTATCAACAAACAAGACCATACTTCAAAACCTGAAAAAGAGGTTGACCGGTGCAAAAGGGAAATGGAAGGAGATCCTGCCCGAAGTCATATGGGCGTACCGTACGATTTCAAAATCCAGTATAAAGGCCACCCTATTTTCATTGGCTTACAGAGCCGAAGCCTTAATGTCGGTCGAGGTGGGGAACCAAGCCTTAGGTTCCAATATGTGGCACAAAAGCCAAACGGCGAGGCCATGATCACAAGCCTGGAACTGGATGAAAGACGGGAGGCCGCTCTGGTCCGGTTGGCCGCCTAGAAACAGCGAATAGAAAGGTATTACAACCGAAGAGCCAGCCTCCAACACTTTCAAGTCGGGGAAATTGAGGAAGTAACATTACACACTAGGAGGGGAAGCTAGGACCAAACTAGGAAAGACCATATCGAGTTATCGGAATAACCGACAAAGGCTCGTACAAAACTCGAAGCGGGAAACGACGTACAACTACCGAACAACTGGAATGTGGCACACTTAAAGCGGTACTACTGCTAAGATACGAACTCAATTACTTTTTAATCATGTTATAAACTGAACTAACATTTGCAGGTGGACGACCAAGGATGGATGTGACTATTAGGTCTGAAGGCACGCGTTGCACTCTTTTTCCCTTGAACCGACTTTGTCCCAAAATAAGTTTTTCAGCAAGGTTTTTAACGAAGCAACAGTAAAATATGCTAACTTAGATTGAAGACCGGTTTCAAATCGGAGTCGATGATCGTTCACTTCATATAACCAGCATCCGAGCCCTCACAAGTTCGGCCTTGAATACTTGGGGCCATTACCCTCGGATTAAGGTTTTTAGCAAGGGAAAAAAGAAAACTTTGTATGAAGCTAAGGCTTGGTGGTTAGCATTCATTGTAAGGGCCAAACGGTTGTATGAACCGTGCTCACATAGTCCACTCTAGCCACAACACGAACTTTTATGCGTTTTCGATCCTGTACTTTGCACACCGAGAAATGAAAGAAAGTTCCGCTTTGCTATTACACATTTTTTGCTTCTTCAATTCCGCATCCTAGAGCCCATGGATACCCCTACTCTGGGACTTTCGATCCCAAGGGCTACCCCTACTCGAGGACTGTCGCCTGAAGAAAATTTGGACGACCCGGGCTATTGAATCTCGTAGGCACCAAACCTATTAGGCGATGCTCAAATACAAAAGGTTACAGCCACCCTAAAAATGGCTCGGAGACGTCCCAAGCTCGTAATAAAAAAGTAAGGCCTTTACATAAACTCGAAACCTGCTAAAAAGTTACCCCGGCAAAAGTATCGTCTAAAAACACTTAAGCATCTTGGAAACTTCCAGTAGCACCAAGGTTTCGAAGCCACGAGCAAACAAAGTTGCATCGAAGTCGGGCTCCATTTGGACCTCCCAAAAAGGAATGCCCTATACTACATTTGATTCTATGCCAAGGCATCAAAAACATTGCATGAATATAAATTGGAAAAAGATGCTGGAAAAGTAAAGACACGATACTCCTAGAAAGGGAGAATTTCACATATATATTCCAAAATATATTTACAAAGGCCCAATAAAAAGGGCCTCAAAATAAACAAAAAAAATACATAAGGAAAAACAAAAACTGAAAAAGTAAAGGCATCTACGACTAGTCTTCATCGGGGCTCGACTAGTCGCCAGAACCGTCGGAGCCCTTAGATCCCTCGGAACCCTCAGAGCCTTTGACACCATCAGGCTCGTAAAGCTCCTTTGCCTTGGCCTCGAGCTTCTTAGCTTCCTCGATCTTGGCCGATAGGTCGAAGCCTCGGGCGTGGATCTCTTCGAGGTTCTCTCTTCGGGATAGTTGCTTCACGTACTTAGCCTTTGTCTTCAGGCGGATCTCAGCTGCCTCTACATCGGCCTTGTACTGGGCCACCATTTCCTCGGCATCAATAGAGGTTGTGTCCAATTTGGACTTCAGTGCCTCATATTCCCTGCCGAGGGCATCCCGTTCTAAGACAGCCGAGCTCAGCTGTGCTGGAAGATCATCATTCATCTGAGACCATTTATCAGCTTTGTCCTTTGCCACCCAGAGTTGGTTCTCGACCGATGCCAGCTCCGCCTTTGCAGTTTCCTTCTCCGAAGCCAGCAGGTCCATCATGCCCTTCCACCCCTCGGCCATGGCCTTGACCCCATTTGTCTCAGCTCGGAGCTGGTCGATAAGCTCAATCTTCTGTTGGACCTGTGAACTTGTGTTGTTAGCCACCACGACTAGCTCCTCGTTTTTAGCTTCAAAGACCTTTAGCTTTTTAACCAGGCCGGCATGTTCCCGCTTCAAGGTCAAGGCCTCCTTCTGAGCTTTATCCAGCTCAGCCTGGAGGCCTTTGAGGGCCTCGTCTTGTTGCTCACTGAGAAGCATGTACATGTCCTTCTTCCAGACCTGCTCTTTGAGCTCGAACTCGAGCTGGCTTATTTCCAAGTGGTACTAGAGGAAGCTCTCATGTGAAGCACTGAGGCCTGTAAAACAACGAAAGCAGTGAGAGACATCAAAACTTAAGTGGAGTTCATAAGGGGGTGTACAAGTGTTGGCGTCTTACCCGGTTCGGCACCTGCTGCACCTCGGTGAAAAGACTTGGCGTGCCCACCTCGTTCATCTTTGTCTGGTCCTCCTCGGTCACTAGGCATTGGAGGTAACTGGCTACGCCCACCTGAGCGAATAGGACCCAAGCATCCTCTGGGACTGTAAGAATGACTCTTTCTTGCGCTCAGGGTCCACGCTCAGTGTGGGAAATCGCTTCACCAGTTTTGGGCTCTAACTCGACCCGCTAGCTCCCGTGGGAACATCTTTCTTCGGGATCTCTAGGTGGCCCAGACCGGAAAAGTCCTCTAATGTAGACATGTCCATGCCATCGAAAAAGGAGTTGAGGGAGTTATCTGAACCCTACACTCCCTCACTTGATATTTCTTTGCCCGCTTGGGCCTCCTCAAGCATGGATTTGGTATAGGAGGGCGTCTCTATGATGTCAATGACATCGGTCGCCTCCTTAGGAACGGGAGCGGCTTCTTGGGAGGTCATAGCCTCCATCTCGCCCTCAGGTTCCCGAGCCTGAAGGGGATCAGCCTCATGGCCCCATTTCTCGGTCATCATATTCTCCCCAGTAGGGGTCGATCCATGGGCGACGAAGATGTCGTCTTCTTCAAGCTCATCCCTGAGTTGGTAGAGATAGTCAGGATCCGGTGCCATGGACTTGGTATTATTCTTGGGCTTCCGCGTCGGGGCAACCGCCCTCTTCTTCCTCTTCCCCTCGGGGTCAGTGGAACCCGATGACTTTCTCTCTTTTTTCTTCTCCTCCTTTGCGGCAGCCTCGGGTTGTCCCGAGACGGAGGGCTCAGCAGGCAAAGACGGATCCTTTTCCTCACTAGCGGCCTAATTTCAGTAGTCTTAGGCAAACCTACAAGAAAAAGGAAAAAGTTATCACTATGTAAGTTAAAAAGCGTGATGGTAGAATTTCGGGAAAGAACCTCACCGTGAGAACGGGCCTCCCATCTGCCCTTTGAAAGCATGCACCGTGCGCGCTCGGAGTAAGTGTCTTCTTACAAATCCCCTCGATCCACTCCTTGAATCAGGGGATTGAGTCTGGAACTTGGGCAACGACTGCACGACCACAAACACAAGCGATAAGAAAAAGAAATAAAAGCGAAAAAATTACCCAAAAAAGACAATACTTACGAGATGCGTTCCACTCCTCGGGGAACGGAAGAAACTCGGGAGGAATGTCTTCAGTTTTCACCCAAACGTACCGCCCCTGCCAACCTCGGTCTTCGTCCTCGTCAATGCTTGAGCAAGGATCCTTGCTTGTTCGGCGGACGAGCATGATCAGTCCCCCTCGGAAGATTCGATGAGTGTATAAACGGAGTAGGTGGTCGAGGATGAACAGACGAGACTCGGTGTTTCTAAAAAGTGGAGCAAGAGGATCACGATCCTCCAGAAGGATGGTTGGATTTGCCCAAGGCACACCTCGTATCTCTTACAGAAAGCAAGAACTACGGGATCCACAGGGGCGAGCGTGAAGGGGTAAGTGTAACCACTCAGATACCCTTCACGTGAATAGTTAGATCGTCATTGGGCTAGGGGAAAACCACGTCTTTACCCTTCCACTTACAGTCCACTCGGACTACGGGTAGGGTTTCTTCGGTGACAGAGCATATGTATCTCGATGCTTCCTCACCCCGGTATTGTTGGCTAGAGGCATTCTCGACCTTGAAGTCATCCTCGATAAAGCAACCCTCGGGTATGAAGCTTTTCATGGGGGCCCTGGAGCCACCTCCACATCTACGGCCAGGTGGAAAGATGAAAGGGCAGCCTGCTGAGGCACTGACTTGAAAGTTTTAGCCATCGTGATCTGGGAAAATATGAATATTTGAAGGGAGGTATGAAGATTCGAGGGAAAAGTATGAAGGTTAGAAGAAAAAAGAATGGAGGTTTGAAGAAAAGAGTATGAAGGTTTGAAGGTGGGATGAAGATATGAAGATCTGGATTAACAAATATGAAGATTTGAAGATTAGAGATGAAGATATGAAGATTTGAAAAAGTTGAAAGCCGCTAAAATATTTGAAGGTAGAAGCTAGGATCGGATAGTGAAAGAAGTATAAAAGGTCGAAGCTTTTATAGGGAAAAATACAATCAATACGCGATGTTTCACATTGGAAGGCAACCAGCTAATGACCGGCACGTGTCTGAAGTCAGAACGACGCTACTGATGGGACGTTTTGGCTTATCTGTCACCTCGGTTGTAACGTAAAAAGGAAGGAACCGGGGTTCATTTATCGTTTCTCTTCGTTTCGGCAAACCTACTCTTTGGGAAACGAGGGGGCTATCTGTATACAAGTGAAATCGGGGCTAATGCACACCCTGATTTCCCAGTGGATCAAGCGAAGTAAGAGTATGAATACATGAGATCGAAATCGAAGCTGGAAACTTTTTGTATCAATGCCCGAACAGAGTGCTCGTCGGACCTAATAAAACGACGCACCCCGGACCTGGGACGAGTTCTGGGAGTTCGGGAAGCACATAGATGGTTGTAGGCGACGGATAGAGGGCCGTGATATCCGGAACCAACCAGATATCACAGTGCGGATCTCGCTTAATGGCGTTATAGATGAGTAATTAACGAGAGAGGAGGATTTTTTTTACCTTTTTTGGACTTATACTAGAGGTGAAACTCTCATGGAAAAGTTTATTTTGATAACACGCATTGTAATATGCAAACCAAGGCAATACAAATTCATTTCTCTGCTTTCCAGCTATTGCGAAGTTCTTATTTTATTGTTGTTCTTCATACACAATTGGCTTCGGATCAAGGGTCCGATCGAGGGCAAAACTACTGTTCAGCATAAATCCGAGCCCGACCTTAACATCAAAAAATTGGTTTGATTATCCATTTTATCCTTAACTCGTTTATCTAACATTCTTGATTATTTGTGTTGAATCAATCCACATATCCTTAAAACCACGTACAAATTTAATTGTTATCTGTTTTAAGGGTAAATAGTTCCGATATATTTTGGCTTTTTGAATGACTGTTATACACCTATAACAATATTTTGACGTTTAAAATTTTTTGGCTGTTATGGATAAAAATTATCCAAAAATCAATTATTTTTCCTTTTTTAATGTTACATATAAAAGATAAGAAATTTGAATAAATTTAAAATCCCAAAAGATATACATATTTCACCAGTTAAATATTGAAGAAAGCTAATACATTATAAATAAATTCATAACTAAAAGTATAAAGATTAAAATTTTAAAGCAAACATTTTAAAGTTGCCTAAAAAATAAATAACTTCAAGATCGATGGAAGAACTTTGTAATTGTAGCTTGTTTCATTGATTTCATACTCTTACTAGCGATATAACGCTTGAATTGGCGAAAATTTGTGTCCAAATTTTCAGCAAAAAAGTATCCAATAGCTTTCCCTTGAAGACAATGTAAGAGCTTAATAGTTAAATTTTCTATCTAAATGCTTTTTTGAATTTGTCAAATGGAAAATATATCATGTGCAAATCTTCAAATCTTATATCTTATGCAAGATAGAAACTTTGTTTAATGGAAAAGATTGTGTGCATATTCATAGAATTATTATTAGTAATCTTAAAACTTCTATATGACTGTTATAGAGGGGTAATTTTACAAAGAGCATTTTGCTATAAATATGACTATTGCTGTTATAAGTAAAAAGCTGTTATAGAGAGGTAAAATATAACTTAAAAAACCAGTTCTAAGAAAAAATTAACTTTTTTAATGAATGACTATTATATAAGGATGTTGTTATAAAGAGGTTTGACTATATAATTTACTAGTGAAGCCACCAATATAGTAAGAAAAACTTGCTCCCTTTGTTTTAAAAAAAAAAAAAAAAAGAAGAAGAAATTTAAGCTAAAAATGTTCCATTGTGTTCTCATGATGCTGTAGTGCATGTACTAGAGGTATAAACAAAAGTAGAAAAAGCATCAAGTAGCTAATGTTCTTCAAATTTTAAAGATCTTTTAAAGTTCAGATTTGGCAAACCTTAAATCGTTCCTCCTCCTCCTCTTTTCTTTTTCTTCTGACCTTCGAGTACCAAGTTTTGAACTATCAGAGCCTAATTTTAGATCTGAGGTTTGAATTGCTAAAACTAAAACTTCAGACCTTCGGGTCTAAAATTAAGCTTCCGTAGTTCACACTTCAGAATTTCTTGAAAATAAAGGCAAAAAAATGTTAGAAGAAAACGTCGTGTTGGAGTTTCCTTAGATTGTAGTTAGTTCGATCACCACAAAGCAAATTCAAATATAGTTGTATAAGAGTCCTTATTTCAACTTGTTATCCGACCCCACCAATTCTAGTTGTTGGACCATTTTTTTGGTCTCAGCAGTTTGTTCTGGGCTAAGTACACAAATAGCCATTTTTAAGACGTTATTTGGGAAAACAGTTGAAGTTTATAAAGTTTTTAGAATTTTTAGAATTTAGTCGCCTCGGAATCAAACTTTAAGTTCAAGTGTTCCCCCAAAATCATCACATTTTCAGGCTCTTAAAGAGTCTCCCGAGTAGCACATTTGCTTGAGACCTACTATCCCC
>MCJB01012540.1:72201-101710 GCA_002018475.1 Nicotiana obtusifolia
AAAAAAAAAAAAAAAAAGTTGCATACAATTATTTTTAATTCTAGAGATGTGAATCCTCCAATTCTCAAAGCAAGCATTGTTCCTTTCTTCCCAAATGTTCCAGAAGATGCATAAAGGAATGGTCCTCCAAAGATGCTTCTTACTTCTTATTATCTTCTGTCCGTGCCAGCTAAACAGTAATGATCTTATGTCTGAAGGCACAGTCCAAGAAACACCACACAAATTCAAGAAAAGCACCCAGCACTGTTTAGCAATTTTACAGTGGATAAACAGATGGGTAACAGTTTCCAACTCTTCTTCACGTAAATAGCACCTGTTACTTAGACTAAATCCTCTTTTTTGTAGATTATCTTGCGCAAGACAAGCATCTGTGATGGCAATCCACCCAAAACAAGCCACTTTGGTAGGCGCTCTGGTTCTCCATAACATTTTCCAAGGCCAATTAGAATCATAAGAATTAGATTGTTTTTGGAGAAGGTTATAACAGCTTTTAACAGAGTATTGCATATCACTACTTGCTGTCCATACCAATCGATCCTCCTTGTTTTGCTCTATCACTGTTGTGCTCAACAATTGGAGTATCTGTCCCACTTCTTCCATCTCCCAGTCATTAAAACCTCTTCTAGAGTTTAATTGTTATCCATTTCTGGAGTAAAACTCAGCAACATGTCCATCTTTGCTAATAGAGCAATTATATAGGCTTGGAAATCTGTTACTTAACCTCACATCCCCCACCCATACTTCAGTCCAGAATCTGATTTTATTTCCATTTCCCAGCTTCAGTCTTGTATGTTGTTGAAATTCATTCCACAGCTTACTAATATTGCTCCAGATACTGCCTTTTGTAGAACTGTGAACAGTTGCAGCCATTTGAAGCACGCTTCTCTGGACCAACCAATAAACCAATAACCCCCCGTTCGCATCACTTCATCGCTTTAAACGACGAAGCAGTGGCTTGTATAACACTAGTAATTAGTAAAAGTTAGGTACATTTCAATGCCAAATTTTTTAGGTGGGACTATCTTAACTACATACACCATGAACATTTTATCCAATTTTCATAATTAATTCCAGCTAGATATCAAATATAATTAGCATATAACAACACAACACCGCTAAAGTCTCAATCCCAAGCTAGATGGTGTCAGCATATGAATCACCAATATCCATTTCATTCATTTTGGGAACGTATTCAAATATTACTGACACACTTACAAGCTGATATCCTTACAACATAGTAGAAAAATGGAAGTTCACCACAACTATAAGGAGACAACAAATTCAGCAGACAAAATTCATTCAAGAAAAAGCTCAAAAGTAAAAGAAAATAAGGATAAAAGCTGCTAAAATCAATAAGCTATTCACAAACCTCAGGGCTAGACTTGGTCTGTTTCTGGGTCAAATCAAGTTTCGATTTTTCCAATGTAACTGCACCTAAAGCACCGTATTTCCCCCCTTTCATTACCGGAGCGTACATAACCGAAGAGGACGACGACGATGACGGAGAATCAATCGATGGAGACGCTTGAAAGCACCGCTCCAAACCGTCAATAGCGTCGCCGTCAATCGCCGGCGCAGTGGACGCCTTGATAACGTTAGTTTGACGAAGCTTCCCAGCGACCACCGGAGCTGGTCGACGGATAACTACGGCGGGAAATAAGGGTTTGGAGGTAGGGAGAATTTGGGTATTTATGGGCATGAATTGAGCTGTTTGAAACACTGAGTCAGACATTTTTGTGATGATAATTCTTGATTCTTTAAGGTCTTTTCTTTCTCTAGTCTATGGAGAAGTTTTCATGGGTAAAATGGAGGAGGGAAATTTTCTCTCCCCAGAGAGAGTTTGGAGAGAGAGGGGAGGAAGAGAAAGGAGTATTGACGGGAGTGTTGGGGGGTTTTTGACCGAGAGAGACAAACTCAATCCAGAGAGTGAGTCGACTCGGGTTGTCGACGGGTCAACTCTGTCGAGCTCCTCTTGGCTAATTCTTTTTTTTTTTTTAGCTTATTCGGGGACATCGACTGTAAAACTAAGACAATGTGTTTGAGTAACAATTTTAAAAATTAGGTGAATATTATTCGACAATGTGCTTGGTTTATATTAAAAAATAATAGTAATTATTTATTTATCTAGCTCAATAAATGAAGAAATTTTATCCTACAAAGATTTTCAGATGTCTTACTATGATTTATGTGAGAATATCTTATAAAAATTAGGTTTTTCTACACGCTTGATTCTTTTTTAATTATTATTTTAAAAAATAGCATTATTTATTGTTTATTCCATAAAGAGCACTTTTTTATTAGCATATTAAAAAAATTAAATTTAATATTTAATAAGTTAACTGACTCACTAATTACAGGAAATATTTCTTTTGTTCATCTCCATTCTCCCTTTCCAACATTCATCTTCTTCACTCCATTTTTGAAAATCTGATGCATATGTGAATGCCACCTAAATTCAAGATGTATTGATTTATTCGTCTTTTATACTTTGTATATCAAGTATCACATTTAATTCAAAATATAATTTTTATGTATATAATTGTTGTATATTTATTTGTGAAGTGCCATCTTATTTTAAGATGTATTTTTAATGTATATTTCAAATATATTTTATATGTCAAGTGTTATTTTAATTCAGGGTGTATTTTTTTGTACATTTATATGCCATCTTAAATAAATTTAAGATATATTTGTTATATATATATTTCACATGTCAAAGTGTCATCTTAATTGAAGATATATTTTTTATGTATATTTTATATGTGTTAATTCAATGTATATTTTTTATATATACGTTTTGTATATATTAACATATATTATTATCGAAGTAGGATCTTTATGTTAAGAAAGGAAGAAAGAAGAGAGAGAAAAACTTAAAAAGATAATTAAAAAGAAAACGAATGGAACAAATTTAGAAAATATATTGGCTTCGGCATAAAACAAAATTAAGAGGATGAAAAAAAAGGAAGGAAATCTAATAGATAAAGAGAGAAAAAAAAGACATGATTTTTGTACAAAGAATTATTGACTTTCCATTCAAATTGCTTATATTTAAAGATTAATAATTAATATTCATATTTTAATGGAATTGTGTGCTACAAATATAAATATTTTCTTGCCACAAATATAATATTGAGTTTCATGCTAAGAATTTGTTATATATCCTTTAAACTATGACAGTTATGTAAAGTTGTTATTTCTATGGCCAATACTAAAAACAAAAATAATTTTTTTTGGTCACATTCTTTATAGCTTTTTCAAGTAAGATATTATAGTTAAAATATTTATCGACCTTTTTATTCTTTAAAAATAAATTTTACATTAAACAAGACTTGTAGAATTTGTTTTAACTTTTAGGACCTCAAAATCAACTAATATTTTAGTTATTAATTTCTTTTTTATAAAAAATTGGTTAAATTTTTTACCTTTTATAAATCATTTGTTTCTAGTTTAAACTAGGTATAACTATAATCGTTACTTTTACCAAATAAAATCTGTTAAATTTTTTTAACAAAGTCAAAAACAAAGTACGCTATTGTCTTTTTCTTTTCTTATTACATACAATTTAATTCATCACATTTGTAAACTATATAAACACCTTAGTTAATTGTTAATTTATTTATAAATAAAAAAGCCAACTATGATAAGTGAGTTAATCACTTGAATAGCAAACCAGGTGAAATACCTATTTTATCTTTGTCAGCATATATGTACAAGGCAAACTTCTCTTTCTGACGAAAAAAGGAAGCTTTTTTCATTCATGGATCTTTTTTACTCTTCTAGTGTCAAGAATTTCCTTTTCTAAATGAAGGAAAACAGAGTGTGATTCTATTTTCTAGTGTCAACAAACTGGAAAAATTGCAAGTCATAGTACCAAACCTCTTTTGAAACTTATACCTATTTTAATAAGGAAAGAGTTTTAACAATATCTAAGAGTTTAGTTTATTTCAAAGTCTTAAATATTAAAATAATAATTTAAATATAATTTTATTCGATATTAAATTAATTTTAAAGTGAACGGTATTTTTCTAAGAGGTTTCGTGCTTTTTTTTTTTGGGATAAACAAATTTTATTTGTTACCACTTACATATTTCATACTTTTAGATTATAATTAAGTAATTGTTATGCGGTAATTGATAATCAAGGGTTGTTTCACATAAATTACTTGGTTTAAATGGGTATTTTTTTTGTTTTTAATAGTTTAGTCTTCGCATTTCTAATTATGAAGTTAAATGTATTATTACTTCACATTTCATCTCACTTTAAGTTATTTATATACTTATTTCACATTTTATTCCACATAAATAATACGCAAATTCATTCGTAACTTAATACAAGCATTACTTAGTATGGGTTGCCAAATGTTACATTGGTTATGCGACAACAATTTTTTTGTCATGCCACCATCCTTGTATTATCTTACACGAGATTTTATATTAAAATTGATTCCTCCAACCAGTACCTAACAATCCCTTATTTTATTGTTTTCTCAGTCATTGTTTCGTTCTGTCCCCCAAAATAGAAGAGAAATGTGAGTATGAAAATCATAGTATATCTATTTCTAGTGTAAGTTCAGACATTATTGTTTTTACTTAGCGAACCGTTCTGTTAATAGATTTATTTATTTATTTATTTATTTTCTGGTGCAAGACATAGAGATATCGTGAAGGTGCATGAACTTTAATTTTGAGTTTGACTAATGTTCATTAACCGTTTACGTTAGCTTTCTAATCCGTCGTTCGTTGTTCTCTTGAGTTAGCTTTAACTGGCCGGATGTTCTTGTTATCTTTTTCGTTTTTACTTAATGATTTGAAACTGGATTTCACTTGCATCAAATTCATAATTTTTATGGTTGGTAACTTGGTATAATAGCCAAGATACAAAGTTTATGCTCCCTGTAATATGATTGATAATTTCCAATCACATAAATCTTATTCACAACTAGAGATACTCAACTTTGTTTTAGGTGAAAAAGGAAGCTTTTTGGAAATAGTTTTCTTCATGAACTAGAACACCTACATATAAACTTGTGTTATGTCTGACTTATGCTTTACTTTTGGCCAGAGGAGACATAAAGGACTAAGGAAAGATAGCTGCAAAATGGACAACAGCCTTTAATTTTAGAGAGGAAAGAATCTTTTCATGCAAAACATTCCCTAAAATCCACCCCTTTTCCCTCCCTTGTTGTCATATAAAATCTATTCCATTTTCTTTCTATTTCCCACCTCTGAATTCTATTTTGTGCATTTGATAAACCCTTCTACCTTCGTAGAAAAACCATGTCCTTGATCCCTCAGCCTCAAGTTGTTGTCAATGGAGTCCAGAGAATGAGAACTTTCCATTATTATTGGTGCCGTCAATGCCAAAGATCAATCAGGACTACTTCAACCAATCCATCTGAAATATTATGTCCTCGTTGTTTTGGACAAATTCAATATAATCTTGATGTTTCGAGGCGTAGGCTAGTCCTTTCGGATGCCAACAGGCTACAACCATCTCCAAATTCGCGCCTTCTTGATGCCTTGGCTCTAATTCTTGATCCATCAATTAGGCAACAAAGTCTTGATCATGGTGACGAAAATTATCAGCTTAGACAACGTGCTCGGATCATCCTCCAATTTATAGGCCCTGACGAAAATATATTTTCTATACCAGCAAATAATACTTCCCTGGAATCATCAAGAGAAAATGGGGTGGAAGAGTTGATTCAAGAATTAACTCGAAACGATAGGCCAGGACCATCTTCGGCTATCGATGCATTGCCAAAAGTTGTACTAACAGATAGGCATTTGGCTGATGACTCTGTTTGTCCTGTTTGTAAGGATGAGTTTGAAGTTGGTAGTGAAGTTAGGGAGCTGCCCTGCAAACATTTTTATCATTCTGAATGCATTTTCCCATGGCTGGAAAACCATAACACTTGTCCGGTTTGTCGATATCAGCTGCAAGGATTCACTAATAACTATGATGTCCGACAAGGAAATTACATTAATTTAGATGAAGAAGAAGACATGAGGAATCCTTTAGTATGGGGTTTGACTAGGCTTATGTCTTTGTGGCCTGTCAATTTGCTATCTAGTTGGATACAAAGATACTTCAATTCCCCTCTTGATAATACAACCTCCGATTTTCTTGGAGGTGAGATATGGGTTCCACTCCTTTGCCTAGCCATATTTTGCTAGCTTTTTCGTTTTAGATCTCCAGTATTTACCGTAAATACTAGTTAGGCGACTATTGTGTTTCTTCTTAGTAAAAGCCTAGTCAGGAAACTTACGTTTCTCCTTAGCAAAAGCACCATCACTTGTGTCACCTGTCGTTAAGAACTTCCTTATCTTCAGCCTATATGTCGTTAATACTCATAATGCGGTATTTATAATTATAAGTAGGGTTTAGAAGAAGGACGGAGTAATAAGCTAATGGGCTAGTTAATACCTTTATGGATAGACCCGACTCCAACAAGATTCATATACTTCCTTCATTTGATATCCTAATTATACCTTTAAAAATTCATTTGTTAAAGAATACTTAACTAAACGAATTTGGCATCACACTTGATCATAAAATATAACTAATATAAATTGACAGATTAAAAGTTTTTAATACTATTGACGTATTTTGGATTTACTATCAAGATAACCTACCTTATTTTTTAGCAGGTTACTAATTCTACTTGCATAAATTTATTTTCTTTTAGGTGAGCTGATGATATAATATATATTTTTGCATAGTGAAAACTCTTCCAACTATTCTAGTGGTGACATAGTTTTCTTTGATTTTGGATAGGAATACCATGGTGGAATACATGGCACATTCTTTGACATGAAGTCTGCTGATTAGATCCCTTCTTCCATCGAAGAAACATCACATAGTAGTCTCTCTTTTTTTCACTCTTTGCTTCATTAGGCAGGTATGTTACAATTCATCTGAGCTGAGAAATGTTCTGTCAATGGGATCATAAAACTAGGCTTAGCAGGTATGCACAACATCAACCCTTTATAACAAACATGAATCCTATATAAGAACAAAGTGTAGATAATTTTTACTAACTTTATTTTTATCTATTGCAGGTAAATTATCTTATTTTTTAGGTTACTATCACAATTATTATGGAAAGTAGTGTGTAATTATCTTTTAGGTGATCCGATATAATAAAAATTTATTCTGTCAGCGTCTAAAAGATAAACTCAAGATTAAAATAAGTAAATTTCATGGGTGGTCATTCAACTTTGTGTTTATTACCCAAAAGTCATCACTTTTTATTCTTTTGTTACGCAAAAATTATTTTATTTTGCTCTAGTTATCACAAAAGTCACTTTGGCCAGATTTTACAATACTTTCACTTGAAAAATCTATTATGCCTTTGACAGTATAAATCCTCCAATTTATATAATACCTTCTATGTTATATACTATGAAATATTGACAAGAATATAAAAAATAGAGGGCGATTGCAATGATGATAACATTTCCCAGCTCATTATGAGATCTTATTTGTTAAGGTCCGGGAATATACTCCGTTTCCAACACATACATCTGAGCTTCGCCCTTCTTTTTTCCTTAATTTTCTCTTCATTCAAAATCGACCTTAAATTTCTAACAAATTTTTTTTTTTTTTTTTTTTTTGTGTGCTAAATCTGGAAAATTGATATTCCCTATGATGATATAAGATTGACCATGCTAATTCCGAAATTTGTTTGTGAAGAGAATTTATGTTATGATTATCTGAGGGAGCATTCTTTCATGTCTTTTTCTTTTTTCATTTTTATTATCCTTCACATCTCAAATTCGGCTTTATTTTATCAACTAGTGGGAGAAGATCTGGTAGAGCCTAGAGATCAAAATTCGATTTTTTGCCGGTCATACGGATTTTCTAACTAGCAAAGCTAATAACTCCAAAAGAGTATCGTTTTTAAAATTGTTTATTTTTGTTCTGTTCTTTAAGAAAAATAATTATTATTTTAGCGAGATTATTAATTTATCGAGTATTAATTTAACGAGGTTCTACTGTGTTGTAATTTTTATAGGCACATCAGAGATTTTTTTTCTTCATTATGGGCATATCTATTAGCCCTAATCTTCATTCTCCCATAACATCTATCTTCCATAATCAATTAAAGAGAAACTAATCATACAATTTCGTCAAGAAAAGCACTATGTGCAACCATGATAGAACCCATTTAGGGGAATGAACTGATCTCTAATTCCTTCCAAAAATAAAAAGTCAACGATACTATAACGATTTAAGTTCTATACTCTGGCACTGAATATATTTTTTAACCTATTAACTTAAGTTCACTGACAATATTTAATTTTAGCTAACGTTGTAATCTGGAAAATGAAATAACCTATTATATCCAGTTGAATTGTGTGGATAGTGTAGAAATTTTTTACACTGTTTAGTGTATGTAAATTAAACCAAAGCCAACCCAAAGCCCACAATCATTTGAGGCAAATAGTGGTGTTACTTAACTAAGCAGATGCTTCAGAGAATGTACAACATTGTCAACTAATGAATAAGGGACAATAAGAAAAGCAAATGGTTCCAAGTTATGCTGCACATAATATTTCTGTAGTCCTTGTATGCACAAAAAAAATGGACATTAAATCTTCTCTTTGTTGTTTGACACGGTAAAAGCTGGATCCACTAATATCACAAAAAAACACTGCAAACAAAAGTGTCAAAAGATGGTAGAACTAAGGTTTTTTTCTATTAGCCCGGAAAAATTTTCACCTAAAGAAAGTCTAGATTAGCTTCTTCTTTTGGAAATATTGCTTCAAATATAATATTTGCAGCACTGATGCTACAATGCAGACTCCCAAAGACATGATACTGCACCAAGCAACCCGTGCATTTGTCGTTTCACTCACTGCCCGCATCTCTGATTCCCTGGAGGGGCAAAAAGAGTAAAAAGATTAAAGAACAAATGCAAACAAATAAAAATTGTTCTCCATAAGCTATATACCTGTTCTTCAGGTAAATCAAATTTTCGTGAATGGCCTCCACAACTCCTTCAAGCTTTCGCAGCTCGAGTTCAATACCCTACAACAGGTAGAAAGTCAAGTAAAATTCTTAGAGCTTTTAGAACAGTGGAAATATCAACTTAACAGAACAACAAAACAGCACCATATATGATCCTTTCCCAGGGTCAATATATAGGCAGGAATATACATTAGAGCATGCCAAACATATACCAATGTCAAAAAATATTTGCAAGTGTTTTCTATGCACAGAACCATGCCAAACAAAAGACAGAATGACAAGAAAATGCAGGGAAAGATCTATATTTCATGTGGAACAACAATGTTTACGAGTAATTTTTACAACTTCTCGTCTTTTCAAGTAATTTCAAGACTATCACCAATTCAAATAGACTCTGCCTCACTATATGATCTATTATTCATCAACCATCTTATGTAAAGAAGGAATCATATTATGCCACCATGTGTATCATAGTAACTTATTTATCACGAGGCATTGGATGAATAGACTTTAGAAATTTGCCAGTCTTGCTTTCCCTGTCGCTACTCTCCACGATGTTGGATACAAGACACCATCATTGGTTCCCCTATTGAACTACTCAATATCTCACCTCTATCTTCTCTTTTCTGGCAACTGATTCCCAATCCTTGGCAGCAATTCCAGTTTTCCAGTCAATGTTAACACTCAGACTCCCCCCTCCTGGATTATCAGCCCAAAAACATGCTAGGTAGTTGCCAGCCTCAGTAGTTGTGAAGGCAAACTGATTATGTGTTATGTTCTCCTTGTGATGAAGGGTGTTCCCATATGGCGAGGTGACCTGCAAAAGTAATAAACAAGTCATATTTTTCAGTCACATGAATCTATTTATGTTCTAGCCCTATATACGAGCTAACTGGCTTTCTCAACTAAATATGTAGCAAAACCTGACTGAGGATCAAGGAGGCAAAAGAAGGCAAACATAAACCACCCCAAAAGCTATTCCTTTCAACGAAGGGCCATCAAAATTCATTATATACAAATCAATGCCACCTGAAATCAAATTACTTCAGATTCCAGCACCCTAATCTACTTCGTGTGTATGCGTGAGTTTTTGCTTTGGTTGTCATCAAAATGTAGTGAAACAAGATACAATACGCAGCTTTTTATTTTATATTTCTAGCATCACTGGACCAGCATTGTGAACATACAGAGATGGACGTAAAAAAAGAATAAGCACGTGATATAATTTCAATAGTAACTTAAAAGTTACACCGACCAAATTAAGAATACACTTTGATATAGCCTTTATAACTATGTTTTTGAATGGATGGCAAAAGGTTGCAAGAAGAAACTAATTCCAATAGCGGATAACCTTCTGTCTACTTAATTATGGGGGAATACATGCTCTTGGTTCACCATTTTGCAAAAGCCCTAAAAGTGTTACCTACCAATTTGCCATCATAAAGTTTTAGCTGTAATAACACTCAATGTTAGACATCACTATTCACATATTTGCAATGTGTACTGGTTTCTGCTCTCTCTCACAACCGTCTAGAGACACAAAGTTTTTCTCTACTTTCTCCACACCAACTACTATATGTGTCTGTCTGTATTAATACCCGAAAATTACACAAGGAAATCTATGCACCCACAAGATTCCTATTTGTTCAGATTTTCGGGTGTCTTTAGTAGAGAACCGTACTTTTATGCAAGGTTCTCTAATTTTGGTACACCTCTTGTATATAGGGCAGAGTAGTCAAAACCGAAAATAAAGCGTCAAATTTCATGAAGAAAGTCGCAAATGGAAAAAGAATACACATATGTACGTGTAGTCCGAGACTAATAAATTCTAAGCATGAATAACAAATATATAGACAAGGAAATTGAAAAAATATTACGACAAAATGAACTATCAATTGTTTATCGTCGCTTCTTTAGCATTATGCTCATTCGTAAGGAAAAGTATGTCTTAGAGCCTTGATGACGACACTGAAGGGCCCGCTAAGTGAGGCAAATCGCTCAACATGTTTTGAGCCTCATTTCAGGGCTTAAGCACGCCTTTGACAACACTGATTTTCGTGTTCACAGAGTAAACTATAGAGAAGATAATGGAATTGAAGCTAAAATGCGTGAAATAAACTCTTATACTGAATGACGAATAGTGTGATAGTATTGAATGCTTTTGAAGTTTATGAAACCAACTGTATCCATGCTTGAAGTGTCAATCTTAATTCTCCAAAGTTGCATCTTATTTATGATACGTGGGACGGTGATTGAGGAAGTGAAGAAAATTCGATTTTTTTAAATATAATTCAAGAAATTTTTGTGGCTAAGGTGGAACAAGAGTAGTACATCTTTGCATTGTATAGAACGTTCATCAGTTCCAAAATAATATCATGAATCATGGCTTCGAGGTGAAAACAATGTCATTTGAAGACTTGCTCCTAACGAAGATAGAGAGATTTTATCGAATAGGATCAAATGCTTCCAAACATACTTTAAAAATTCATATATTTGAAACAACTTTCTATGGAGTATGGAGCATTTTGTAGTGGGAATGGTTATTTTAGTGAGTCTCATGTGATTGAGGTTATGATGTGTGAGGAGCCTCTTTCTTGGTGGGCTCATAGTGTCTCGGCTCCACTTTTGCAAAGCTTGGAATACAAGTTTTAGCAACTGGCTTTTTTATCTTATTGTGAAAGGAGTTAGAGCACTTATTTGATTCACAATATTAAGAAAAAAAAATCAGCTACTTCAAGAGCCAAAGAAAGATGTAGTCTTTGTGCATTAAAATGTCCATTTTCTCTTGCAAAAAAAGGATCAATATATGTGTGGTCCAAGCAAGTACTGTGATTTGGGTATGTCTAGATCTCCTTGTTTGATATTTATTTTAGTAATTTATTTAGTATGATAAGTTTTTCTTTTTCATAACCTTCTAAAATTTCTATTCATTTTCATTTGGACGTTGCTTTAGGTGGAGATTATTTTGATATTGACGAGATTGCCAATGATTTAATTGAACCATCAAAAAGTGAAATTCAATTAGATGCAGTTGTCTTTGGAAATTAATATGAAGATTTAAAGGAGTTGAAGAGATAGAGAAATAAGGCTAAAAGTAGAAAACAAGTTTATAATCTGAATATGCTTTTCAGTTTTTGATAGTTCAAAAGTTCATTGATCTTGGAGGTTACTAAATTTCTATTTTGGTTTGGTGGTCATGTAATTGACCGATTTTTGAATGCTAAATTGTAAGTTATGAAACAATCAGACAAGTGTGTCTTTGTTTCACTTTCTTTACTTGTCTTATTTTTCATTGCCACTATTTTCTTTGTTTTAATTAACAAAGACAAACATGGAGCAAGATTAAGAGTTACACGCTTCTTGGAAAAAGTAAGTTTTCTTTCTCTTTATGTCTAATTATCTTAATTGTCTTTTTGATAACTGTGGTGTCTGGGCTACCTTGTGCGCACCTCGACTAATTCCACGAGGAACCTGCTGCCTCCCTCCAGCAATAAGAACCAGGTAACTCTGTCCACCAAGACTTGGACAGACAGGAAGAAATTACCCAGTGTTTTTGCCTCCATTGCTGTTTGAACCTGAGACCTCACAGTTCTCAACCCACATCACTGACCACTAGGTCACACCCTTGGGTGCTATTTTAATTATATTGTTATATTTTAATGTGGTTATAACATCTAGTTTGCTGCTTTATAGTATAAATTGTAGGAGAATGAAAAAAATCTTGCCATAACTCCTCAGAATAATAGATTGAATGACTCACCACCAACATCACAAATAGAGGATTGAATAACTGTAGTCTACAAGCTTCATGTAAGTTTTTCACATAATATTTCACATAACTCTATTTTTAAAATTTTGAATTACTTTAGCCGAATCCCAGCACCCCTATCTATATCTGGATTCGTACCCCGAATTTTAAGATTTAGATTATAACGAATCCGAGCTTTAAATCCGCACCTGTATGGGGTACCCGCAACTCGCACCCCCTAATCTTAGAATTTAGATTATGATCATTCCAACCTTTAGATCCACACTCATATCAGGCACCTCATAACCAGAGTAACATAGCATCCCCCCTCCCTTTATTCTTCTTCTTCGTCACCCCCCTCCAGTAACCCACTCCCTTAATCACCAGTGCAGAAGGCCATTTAACCATCACAAAGCCACTATAGATTCACCTCAAACTTCAACACTCACCACCGCAAAACAACACCCACTCATAGCCATTACACCACCCGTTTCCTCTAATGACACCACAGTACACAGAAAGCCACCATTACGAACCCCAACTTCCTTACTGATATGAATCAAGGAGCATCAAGGCCTTTCACTAGAAGTCAAGCTAAGGAGGAGTTCAAGAACTCGCAAGGAGTAATCGTGAAGATAGAGGCATAAGAAGACTTTTGGAAGACACTCATGTGAGTTTACAATATTGTGCAAGTGGAATCCAAGGGGGAAGATAAACAATCAAAGGAAAAATTCCCAAACAAGGATCAGATAGAAGCTGCTGGATCTGAGCACATCATGATCGTGAAGATAGCTGAAATTCGCTGGTGACGTCTAACTAGGCAGAATTTTGTAACTAAAAGTTCCAATCTGTTTAAGAGTCTAATTAGGGTGGTATTTAGCTCAATGTTAGCCTAATCTTTAGTCTTTCTTTTCTCAATGTTAGCCTAATCTTTAGTCTTTCTTTTGCAGGATTTAGACTTTGATGATAATAGAACTATCTTGTGAGAATTCGTCAATGTCTTTGTTGCTTGAAAACTATGATGGAGCTTGCTTGAGGTGTCATTCCTCTCAAGGGTTTCATATAGACTAGGTGCAACTTTGATTTTTTAATAGAAGGTATGTGGTTCCTTTTACCATTTATTATCTATTAGAATCAAGTTTGCATCTAATTTCAATCTTCTTCTTCCCTTTTCTATTTCTATTTTTGCATTTGTGTTTTCATGCTTATATCACCTATATAAAATGACCCCTCAAATCATCAAAGACCTTCACCTTCAACACCGGAGAACATGACCCCAAAAACTTTCCAGCAACTACGACTTCTTTCTTTTCTACCACACTAGCTCTTCTTCTCTGTTAAACCAGGAGCTCTTTTGACAGCACCACCACGACCCTTGAACACTTTTAGACCACCAAAAAACTGACCACCATTGGAGAACCTTGTTCGAAAATAGTTTTCAGCGACAAGTTTCTCGCTTCTCACCTCCTCTCAAAGCAAAACCAAAATATAGCACCTAAACATATACTTCTCTAAAAATCTCCAAGCGAGTGAAGATCGGAAAAAGTGAAGCCTCACCAAGCTTTATTGGAAATCCTCCAACTGGCAACAAACACCCACCCTTTGCATTTCATCTCTTTTTCCCTTTTGTTCCAGACAGTGAACTGTCACCTTCACCGTCATTGAAAAAGAACCTAATGGGAAAATCCCACCGGAGATTCATCAAATAGTCTATCTCTTTTTCATTCTTCTTTTTCCCGTTTTGTGTCTCACCAATGTTTTTTGAAGGAATGTGAAAAGTTTTGGAGAAAAGAAAGAGAAGGAGCATAGCTTAAGCTTTTTACGCTCTCAAATGCACGTGTAAAACACACAATTTGCCATGTCAGCATGAGGTGTTCATGTGACACAGCTCGGTCAAGCAGAGATGTCTATCTGGTCACTAGCTAAGTTGGAGTATCAACCTGACAAATCGTACCAAGTTGAGGGGCTATCTAGGTATTTGGCCAAAATATTATTTTACTAAATCAATGAAATATGCAAAATGCAAATGTTGCATTCTAGACCAATGTCATCTCTACTAGTCCTTCACCGGGCATTATAATTAAATTAGAAATACTTCCATTCAAGGAATAAATTAGAAGAACAAACTAGTCATTTCCAGCGAAATTATGATTGATTTTGGTTTTAGGCTAATCCTGAACAATGATTCTAATCTGACTACTTTCATTTCTTTTAAAGATAATAACAAGAGAGAGCTTTTGTCAGTTTCGTCTTTTCATCCACTAGAAAGGAAACAATATCCACTTTTTGATTCTCTAAATTTATCAATGTTCTTCTTCATGAATAAATTAGCCTAGAGTCCAAAGTGCAGAGTTGAGATGCCAAAACACCGCATGAATTGCTTGGTAAACTCATCAATTGAAAACAAAACTTTGTTTTCACACTCAACCAAATAACGGAAAGTGCAAACTTAAGCTCACATCAGTAGAGACCCACTTAATCTCAAGCTCCCGCAGGTTCAGAAAACAATTTTTTTAAAATTAGCACTGGAAGTAAGTCTGTGCAAAATCTCCATAACCCAAAAAATGATAAACCATTATGCCAATCTAGACTGTTATATATATAAGCAAAAAACTAACAGATGGATGTGTCGTCGCCCAAGTAAAAAAGAGCAATTAAACCAATCTTATTGAATAGATAATCATTTTTAGCCATGTCAACCAAACGATAATACTGGGTTTAATACCAAATCGGCAAGGCACCGTCACTCACACATTAACCAGAAACTCACTAGGCAAGATCCTGTAATCAGCTGCAATTTCACTCAGACACTCTTAACAACAACAACATACCCAGTATTATCCCACACCGTGGGGTCTGGGGAGGGTATTGTGTACGCTTGTGAGGATAGAGAGGTTATTTCCGGTAGACTCTCGGCTCAGGAAAGCATAAGCACAACATTAATGAAAATATAGACAAAGGAGGGACAGTTTAGACACTCTTAACAGATATAATAAATTCACACTCCAATCTTAACCAATCGTTCAACAGAAACCATTATTCCAGCTCATCCTAGGGATAACAATTGAAAGGTAACATTTCTTCTAGCTTATAATCCTGAAGCTTGGAATATCTGAAATATTCAATCATCACAAATATCCAATTGAATATATCAAATGAAGATTCCATAAGATTTAAGAGCAAAAAGTAGAAAGGCAATGCATACCCTAGCGGAAATGGTGGGGGTGGGGTGGACATGATCGTCGGAGATGACAACGTAATCGGCCAAAACGACAACGTTGTTGTGGAGTTCTTCGGAAACGCACTTGGTACCACTCGCCGGCAGACTCAACCATATTGCTTCACCCTTCTTCTGCAATAAACACACAACCATCAACAACACCGCAAAATACATCAATTGTCGCACGTTGCCACTTTCCCCCATCATCTCCTAATCCTTACTTTAGATTCTGGATTGTTATAACTCTCCGATCTTCGAAATTGAATCTCCCCTGGGGCTACGAAATCGAACAAGCCTTGTTTTTTTACTTGACTTGAACTTTGTTTTTCTATTATTTTATATGCAAAGTTATTAGTACTAATAGTTTTTAATATTAATTCATTCAATTGGTAATAGAGCTATTATGATCCGAAAGCAGGGGCTTGGACAAATGGAAGAACATATCTACTGTTTTTTTTTTTGGGTGAAAACTCACTTTATATATTATAATATAATACATTTTATGGTTGCACCATATAATGAAAAGTCAACTACAGTATAATAATTATAATTTACTTATTGTTTACCATAATTTAATTCCAATATAATTTTTAATATCATGTTTGATTATACGAAGTGTAATTGTATAGTTTAATATTTTTTTATTTTAAATAAAAATTAATTACAAAAAAAATAAACTGTTTTCAGATAAACATTGTAGATAATAAATTTGCGTCGAGACAATAAAATCAAGACCGAAAAATATTGCAACAATCGTAGTATTTGATTTCGAATGATATGCGTGTATAATCTCTATGTATCCTCTGATACTTCTTTTCAATAGTAAATAAATTCAAGGGCCTTTGAGCTTGATCTTGAATTTGAATTTTTTTTTGGTCACGAATGATAATCTTGAATTCAACTAGCACGAACTTTGATTTGAACTCGTGTTCCTTGAATATTAATTTATTCTTCGTTCTTGAGTTTGAACTTGAACTTGATCGCTTGAAGCTTGAAACTTGTGGAGTGTTTGATCCACGAGCTCTTCTAGTGTCTCTCTGAGTTATGAAGACTCCTATTTATAGTTGTGGGAGGGAAGAGTTATGATAAGAACAAACTCTTTTCGACCAATCAAATTGAAGTGTGACAAGGCCGCATTTGATTTGCCAGAACATGTCACTTGCACATGTGGCACAGTTTCATTGGCTATTTAATTTGACTTGGCATGCCTTATTATTCTGACACATGGCACGATCCTATTGGGTCTTTTGTTTGACTTGGCGCACCACGTCATTTGACGGGTGGCGCCAAATTGGGCCTCTAGGAAGATGACAACTTGAGCTTAATAAAGTGGGCTCATCACTTTAGCCCCAATTAAATGGGCTAGCCCAATAGATTAAGACTTATTTATTTAATCCATATATATTGGACTTAGATAATTAATTTAATTATATTAGCCCATAATATTTATTTGAACCAAAATATATCTTGAATTTACAATATAGTCCAAATTATTTTATGAATTTAATTTTAATAAAATTTATATGCCTACAAATGCCCCCTACTTCAAGACTTATCGGAATGTAGACTAATTGAAACTTACAGATTGGGCTTGAAGTACACGTAAAAGACATATTTGTTCTCTTAAAAGTTATCGAGAATTGAACTTTCTATTTCCTTGAAACAATTACCATATTATAATGGCATGCGTAAAGATACATAAAGACCAAACATTCGTCATCACGTAAGAAAACTTATGACAACCTTTTTTTTCCTTCTTTGCATTAAAGAAAAGTTTTCACTTCATTTGATAGAGCAATTTGCACCACTAAGGTACGTGACAATCCATGATCAGAAGACTTAATCCATATAGCATTGCCGTCTTTTATCGAGTTGTACGTGTCTTTCATTCTCCGACTAAAATTATAAAAATGCAGGCTCATTATGCACAACTAGCATTCTTCAAGTTTGAGTTAGAATAGAATTATAGCATCCTAATGCATGGTGGAAACTAACTGTGCTAGCCGCCTTTTCAATTGATCCCACATCGAAAGACATCTTCTCAGCAATCTATTTTGGGTCTCTATAAATAGAAACATGTTCTTCATCTTTTAGGCATTAATTCGCTGGGCCTTTTGACGATTATAAGGCAAGAGCACAGTGAAGGTAAGCCCCTTTTTTATCTGCATTTTTCTTTGCTTTTTTTTTTTTGTAGGCTAAGAAGAGAAGTACAAGTTCTTGCATGAAGATGGTTATCTTAGAGTGTGAAGGGATGGATACTTATCCCCGTCCAAATATTGGAGAGATTACTCTTAATGTGGAGCGATTATTGGAGAGATTACTCTCAGTGTGACCCGACTATCGGAGAGTTACTCTCAATGTGGCCCGACTATTAGAGAGATTACTCTCAAGATGACCAGACTATCGGAGAGATTACTCTCAAGGTGGCACGACTATCGAAGAGATTACTCTCAATGTGGCCCGACTTTCGGAGAGATTACTCTCAATGTGGCCCGACTATCGAAGAGATTACTCTCAAGATGACCCAATTATTGGAGAGATTACTCTCAAGGTCGCCCGACTATCGGAGAGAGTACTCTCAAGATGGCCCGACTATCGGAGAGATTACTCTCAATGTGGCCCGATTATCGGAGAGATTACTCTCAAGACGACCCGGATATTAGAGAGACTTACATGTCCACCTTAAGATTGGAAAGTATAGTTCCTTTTAAGGACAAACCCACGAAAAGGTCAACTTAAGGTGCAAATGGACTTATATGTCCACCTTAAGATTGGAAATTTATAGTTCCTTTTAAGGACAAACCCATGAAGAGGCCAACTTAAGGTGCAAAGGGACTTAAATGTCCACCTTAAGATTGGAAAGTTATAGTTCCTTTTAATTACAAACCCACGAAAAGGCCAACTTAAGGTGAAAAGGGACTTAAATGTCCACCTTAAGATTGAAAATTTATAGTTCCTTTTAAGGAAAAACCACGAAGAGGCCAACTTAAAGTGCAAAGGGTCTTAAATGTCCACCTTAAGATTGAAAAATTAGAAAGCTTCAACTCGAAGACTTCGTGGACTTGACGACATTGACTTGAACATTTGGAAACTTTGAAGATTTGGCAGACTTTGCAAACTTCAACTTGAAGAGTGGTGGACTTTAAAAATTCAACTTGAAAAACTAGCAGACTCGAAGACTTCAACTTGAAGATTCAGAGGACTTAAACAATTCAACTTTAAGACCGGCGAATTTGAAGACTTCAACTTGAAGACCGACAGACTTAAAAACTTCAACTTGGAGACTTGGAGGGCTTAAATATTTCAACTTGAAGAGCGGAGAACATGAAGACTTCAACTTGAAGACCGATGGACTTGAAGATTTCAATTTGAATACTTCAACTTGGAGACTTCAACTTGGAGGGCCTAAATATTTCAACTTGAAGGGCAGCAAACTTGAAGATCGGCGGATTTAAAGATTTGGCGAACATGAATACATAGTGATACCTGAACTTCATTGCAAATACTTGGTAGCCTCCTAAAAGACTATAATTGTCCCATTGAAGACACAAGTTTACCATGGAGGATTGCCCCCTATAAGTCATACGAGATCTAAAGTTCAACAGAAAAATAATATTTTAGCCTGATTTTCTAGTGCTGATTGAATGGATTACATTCCATCATACTTCATTCGGACAACGAATGGGGGATTATGTATCTTTTGAACTTATGCGACTGAACTCAGAATGAAACTCTAAGCTGTCTACGTACCTCGGTGAAGAGGATCAAGTCATACCGTAGTTCAGAATGGGTGATTCTTTTTTATTTTTTTATGTCCTAACATTTGCTTAGGCCGCCTCTTTCGAGGTTTTCAACCTAGCGGACTCTTTTTTTTTGGGCCATACATAGTTTAGACTCATGCGGACCAGGAGTGNTCTCAAGGTGGCACGACTATCGAAGAGATTACTCTCAATGTGGCCCGACTTTCGGAGAGATTACTCTCAATGTGGCCCGACTATCGAAGAGATTACTCTCAAGATGACCCAATTATTGGAGAGATTACTCTCAAGGTCGCCCGACTATCGGAGAGAGTACTCTCAAGATGGCCCGACTATCGGAGAGATTACTCTCAATGTGGCCCGATTATCGGAGAGATTACTCTCAAGACGACCCGGATATTAGAGAGACTTACATGTCCACCTTAAGATTGGAAAGTATAGTTCCTTTTAAGGACAAACCCATGAAGAGGCCAACTTAAGGTGCAAAGGGACTTAAATGTCCACCTTAAGATTGGAAAGTTATAGTTCCTTTTAATTACAAACCCACGAAAAGGCCAACTTAAGGTGAAAAGGGACTTAAATGTCCACCTTAAGATTGAAAATTTATAGTTCCTTTTAAGGAAAAACCACGAAGAGGCCAACTTAAAGTGCAAAGGGTCTTAAATGTCCACCTTAAGATTGAAAAATTAGAAAGCTTCAACTCGAAGACTTCGTGGACTTGACGACATTGACTTGAACATTTGGAAACTTTGAAGATTTGGCAGACTTTGCAAACTTCAACTTGAAGAGTGGTGGACTTTAAAAATTCAACTTGAAAAACTAGCAGACTCGAAGACTTCAACTTGAAGATTCAGAGGACTTAAACAATTCAACTTTAAGACCGGCGAATTTGAAGACTTCAACTTGAAGACCGACAGACTTAAAAACTTCAACTTGGAGACTTGGAGGGCTTAAATATTTCAACTTGAAGAGCGGAGAACATGAAGACTTCAACTTGAAGACCGATGGACTTGAAGATTTCAATTTGAATACTTCAACTTGGAGACTTCAACTTGGAGGGCCTAAATATTTCAACTTGAAGGGCAGCAAACTTGAAGATCGGCGGATTTAAAGATTTGGCGAACATGAATACATAGTGATACCTGAACTTCATTGCAAATACTTGGTAGCCTCCTAAAAGACTATAATTGTCCCATTGAAGACACAAGTTTACCATGGAGGATTGCCCCCTATAAGTCATACGAGATCTAAAGTTCAACAGAAAAATAATATTTTAGCCTGATTTTCTAGTGCTGATTGAATGGATTACATTCCATCATACTTCATTCGGACAACGAATGGGGGATTATGTATCTTTTGAACTTATGCGACTGAACTCAGAATGAAACTCTAAGCTGTCTACGTACCTCGGTGAAGAGGATCAAGTCATACCGTAGTTCAGAATGGGTGATTCTTTTTTATTTTTTTATGTCCTAACATTTGCTTAGGCCGCCTCTTTCGAGGTTTTCAACCTAGCGGACTTTTTTTTTTATGTCCTAACTTTTTCCCAGGCCGCCTCTTTCGAGGTTTTCAACCTAGCGGACTCTTTTTTTTTGGGCCATACATAGTTTAGACTCATGCGGACCAGGAGTGTAGGAACATGCAGTTTAGGCTCATGCGTCAAGGAGCATTGCAACTTTAGGGATAATACTTCTTCAAAAGCTTGCCATTGATAGGGCCGATTCTCATGCCGTCTATATCAACCAACTTGTAAGCGCAACTTGAGTAAGCTTCTTGTACAATATATGGCCCATCCCATTTTGAAGTGAACTTCCTTACTGGTTTATGAGAAGTAATAATGGGTTTTCGTATGGCAAGGACTTGATATCCTACTTGAAAGGATCTCGGGCGAACTCTTTTATTGAAGGAGCGAGACAATCGAGCTTGATAACATTCAAGACTCTGTTGAGCTTCCAACCTCTTCTCATCAAGAGCCTCCAACTCTGCTAATCGAAGTCGAGCATTTTCTTCATAAGTGATCCCTTCTTGAGTAGCTAATCTTAATGAAGGTATTTGACATTCGAGTGGCAAGACGACTTCGACTCCATAAACAAGTGCATAAGGGGTCGCTTGTGTTGGTGTGCAGTGAGTTATCCTATATGCCCACAGAGCTTCTTCTATACGGTCCTGCCAATCTCGTTTGGATTTGGAGACAACTTTTTTTAACAAGTTGCATAGAGTCTTGTTGAATGCCTTGGCTAGACCATTGGCGGCAACATTATACATAGAAGAGTTACGTTGCTTGAAGCCAAAGAGTTCACAAATCTTGTTCATCACCCTATTGTTGAACGGCTTGCCATTATCCGTTATTATGTAACGAAGAATGCCAAAACAATAGATTATGTTTACTCAGATGAAACTTGTAACATTTCCTTCTTTAGTTCCTTAAGAGCCACAACTTCATCTCATTTTGAGAAGTAGTCAGATGCAGCCAAGATGTATAGGTCCCACTAGAGGACTTTGGCAGTGGTCCAACAACATCCAATCCCCAAGCGTCAAACGGCCAGGATGCAACAGTCGGGGGCAACACTTCAAGAGGTTGATGAATAAAATTCGCATAGAATTGACAAGCCTTGCAGCTTCGAACGTAGTTCAAGCAATCTTTTACCATCGATGGCCAATAATATCCCATCCTTTTTATATGGAAGTGGAGCTTTGGTCCAGACTGGTGTGATCCACATACCCCAGAATGTGCCTCTTGCAAAGCTTGGAGTGCTTCTTCTTCCCCTAAGCATCACAAGAGTACTCCTTCGAAAGACCTTCTGTATAGAGTATCTTTGTAGTAAAGGAAGCGAGGTGCACGACGACGGATTTCAGTCCTTCTCCTCGAATTTTCTGGAAGTATCCCATAGCTTAAGTAGTCGATAATGGGTTGTCTCCATTCTTCTTTCTCAGCTTCAGAAACAGCGACAAGATGCTTGAGTTTATTTTCTTCACCTTCAGCCTTATTTGGCGGCGATACTACCTATTTTTGGCAAAAAGTGTTTGCGCTTGATTAGGCAGGGTTAACGATGAAACTAGAGTAGCTAAAGCATCAGCTTTCTTGTTTTCTTTCCTTGGCACATGTTGAATAGTCACGTCACCGATCCACCCCATTAATTTTTCATAATCATGATATGGGCGTAGTTTAGGTTTCTTGACCTCATAACTACCTAAAAGCTGGTTGCTCACCAACTGAGAGTCACCAAAGACTTGCAATTGCAACCGCTTCATTTTGACAGCCATTTCAAGCCCAAGAATTAGTGCTTGATATCAACAACTTTGTTAGAGTAGAGTTGTGTCAACGTAAAAGAGTAGGGTATAACTTCACCTTGAGAAGTGACAAATACTACACCAGCACCAGCTCCTCCGTGATGTGCAGCACCATCAAAGTACATCTTCCATGGAGGTTGAACTTCAATGATCATTGCGTCCTCATAAGGTAGTTCGTCAGTTAGCTCCCAATTATCAGCTATAGGGTGATCTTCTAAGAAGTCTGCTAACGTTTGTCCTTTTATAGCCTTTTGAGGGATGTACGCAATTTCAAATTGTTGAAACTGGAGTTACCACCTTGCTAGTCGATCATTAAGGACAGGTTTGATATTACAAACTTGATGGGATTTGCCCTAGAAACAAGGTGAACGACATGAGCTTGAAAGTAGTGCTTTAACTTTTGAATTGAGAAGACTAGGGCCAAACATAACTTTTTGATTGGCGAGTAATTCAGCTCATTTGGTGTCATCATCCTGCTCAGGTAGTAAAGGGAGTTTTCTTTCCCCTCATTGTTTTCTTAGGCCAATAGTGCTCCAATAGACATTTCTTGTGCCAAAATGTATAGTATTAACGGCTTTCTAGGAATAGGGGCTGCCAAAACTAGAGGCTTCATCAAGTAAGTTTTAATACTTTCAATGACATTGCCACAAGCTTAGTCCCACTTGAAAGGAACGCCTTTCTTCATGAGGCGACTGAATGGTTGGCACCTCCCAACTAGGTTTGAGATGAATATTCTAAGGTGTGCTAGCTTTCCTTGCAGACTTTTCAATTCATGAATATCCCGAGGCTCAAGCATTTTCAAAATGGCATCCACTTTGGCTTGATCAATTTCGATCCCTCGACTTCGGACAATGAAACCAAGGAACTTTCCAGATGTAACTCCAAAGGCACATTTCAATGGATTCATCCTAAGTTGGTACCTCTGGAGAAACTCAAACACCATTCTCAAGTCTTTCAAGTGGTCGCTCTTCTCTCTTGATTTTATCACCAAGTCGTCAACATAGCATTTGACATTCTTGTGGAGAAGATCATAAAAAAAATTCTGCATAGCTCTTTGGTGAGTAGCACCAGCGTTCTTCAAGACAAAATGCATTACCTTGTAGAAATAAATACCCTTGGGGGTACGGAATGCAGTAAGCTCTTCATCTTTTGGTGCCATTAGAATTTGGTTATAGCCGGACGAACCGTCCATAAATGACATTGCCTCGTACGGAGTAGTAGCATCGATCATCAGCTCTGGAATAGGAAGCGGGAATTCATCTTTGGGACACGCATTGTTGAGGTCTCTGAAGTCAACGCACACCCGAATCTGGCCATTCTTCTTCCTTCCACGGACAATACTTGAGACCCATGTTGGGTATTTAACTTCGCGAATAAAGCCAACTTCAATGAGTTTGTGAACTTCATTTTCGATCAAGAGAACCAAGTCCGGGCTAAAGCACCTTTGGGCTTGCTTAACAAGACGAGCGCCATTCTTGACTGCAAGGTGATGAACTGCTACTTTAGGGTCCAAGCCAGGCATCTCTTTGTAACTCCAAGCAAAGACATCCTTGAACTCCTTGAATAACTCGATATAAGTTCTTTCTTCATTTATTTCTAGTAAAACACTTAGGTATGGTGGGCCTTGGTTCTTCATCTGTCCCAAGGTTAACTTCTTTTAAGGCATCCATCATTGCCTTCACCCATCTTCAAGTTCCGGGGGAGCATCTTCTCATGTTCATCTTCTTGAGAGTCCCCATCATTGAAGGATATCTGATAACACAGTGAAACATCATCCAATTTCTCGTCATCCTCCATTAGAGATGAAACATTGTGCTCGCCTTGTGCAGTGACATGATATGAAGAATCCACACTTTTTTCATCTTCATCACGTTCTTTACAAAACCATGACTTTTGTTTGTCGCCTCATTCTGGAAGGAACCAGACTTTGGAAATCCTTAGAGATCTTCTGAATTTTGGGCGAAGCAGGTGTTCTTGTATTTCAATAATTTCTCCGGAACTTATTCCCTTTCTTTAATGGACACAATCTCTCAAACGTGGAAGTCCTCGCAGTTGATTTTCCAAGCCGATCAAAGACAGAATGCTTGTTAAAAGCGGCAGATTCATCTTCTACGGTGATATAATTGCTGCTCGCCCTTCTTATGGAGATGCGCAATGGTGACGGTTGTCTATATCCCAAACCTTCACATGGTTGCCTCGTTGCAGCTTCTGATGGGAGCTTCCCTAACTTTGACGGCTTGTTGGGATTGTATCCAGCTTTTGCAAATAGCTTGTACGCATTAGGATCAAAATCTTCATCTGTTCGCTTTGTAGGGAGTGCCATATTTTGCAAATGATTTTGGGCCACAAATCCTGCAAGTGGAGTTGAGGATAACTTTACTGCCTCGATTCATTTTACCGGAAGAGTTAACTCCTTTAGCATGTTAGTTTGGAGATGAGATGATTTACCTTCATCTTTCTTCCTTTTAGGGACATACTGGAGCGCAAGAGTTACTATCTTGCCATAAGACGCAATATCCCCTCTATAAGATTTATTCGAGTTAGGTTGCACCTCTTCAGTAATAGCTTTGGCTTTACTAGCAGTCACCGCAACTTTTTTAGTTATGGGCTTGTCATTCTTATTTTTCATGACATCATTAGCTTTTAGCTCCTTCACAACGCGGTTCTTCAAGTAGAACTTTGCATCGACGAAGTATGGCTCAGCCTCGGTGAATGGCTCATCATCAGCAACTATCTTTTTCTCGACTTCACCCTCATAGTATTTGAAACATTAATGGTAGGTAGATGGAACTACTTTATTGTCATGTATCCAAGGCCTTCCAACCAAGACGTTGTATGAAGTCCTTGCATCGATCACATGCAGCCACGCAATTGATTGCATATCTTCAATGGTGATTCCAATCCTGATAGCACCTATGGCTCTTTGCCCCTTTGGTTGAATCCTTGGATCATCACACAACTTTTCGAGAGTTCGTTCATGGGGATACCAAGTTCTTTCACAGTGCGAATTGGCAAGATATTCACTAAGGATCCTTCAAAATTTGATTTACCCTTTCATCACGCATATAGCCAACCAGGTACAACAGGCGGTTATGAAGAGTGTCACCTAGTAGAAGATCATCATTTGTGATTGTAACTTTTTCCTCGCACGTGTTAACTTCTTGAGAAATAGACTCGATGAGCTTTTTTGAAGATGGTGCCAATGGTAGGTCATCATTCTTTTCTTCTCCTTTATTAGCATTGCAACAAGAGGGATCAATACCGTCACGGGAAATCTTCATGCGGAACCAACATGGCAAGAAATCCTCCAAGGTCACTGGATGTCGTGACTTTTGAGGATGGCGCACCTTCACTTTTGCTTTCTTCAAACGCCTAACTGGATTATGTTTCATTAGTCTTTTTACCATCATCTTCCTTGTTGGTTGTTCTATTGATTCTTTTCGTGGGCTCTTTTTGTGGCGCCTATGACGAGTCACCAACATCTAACCTTCATTATCATCATCAGGTTGATCAACTTCAACTTTGTTGTTCTCCAGTAATTGTTCATCTTTACTTTCTTTAAAACCACATAATTCATCCGGACTGAATGATCCAAAGGTGATAGAGACTTGGTTTGCGGCTTGCTTTCTCACCTTCAAGAACGATCTTCTTTTCATGAGCCAAGTCCATAACTTTGTCCTTGAAGACGAAGCACTTCTGTAGAGGGTGGCTCACAAGTCGATGGTATTTGCAGTAATTTGGGTCATTATTTTACCAGCTTCATTTGGTTGCTTTATCTCCGCAAGCTCAATGATATTTAACTCGAGGAATTCTTCAAAAATTGCTGGCACATCAGAATCTTGAAATGGGTACTCCTTCTCTTGCATTTCTTTTAGAGTCAACTTCCCACTTGGTTTATCTTGAAAAGAAGTGAATTTCGTACTCTGCTTCTTGCTCACCTTTGTTGCGAACTTCAGAGGTAATATGTTGACATTCATAGCTTTTTTGCTTTTAGACTTGGGTACAAACTTGCTCCACTTCCTGACTTCTTGCTTGTCGTTCCCTTTGCGAGGCTCATAGATAGGCAGCTTTTCGTTTCCAGCGGAGGCCATGCTTAGCTCTATTTCATGGGCACAAGTGGCAAGTTCTTCAAATATGCTAGGCTTGATACCTTGCAGGATGTAGCAGAGTCCCTAATGCATGCCTTTGATGCACATCTCTATGTAGAAGCTTCACTAAGCCTCTCTTTGCAGTTGAGGCTTGTATTCCTCCAACGATTGATAAAGTCAATAACTGGTTCACCTTTTCGTTGACGAGTATTTGTAAGTTCTATCATACTCACGGTACGTCTCGTGCTATAAAAGAGATTGGGGAACTCTTGCTCTAGTTGATCCCAACTATCAATAGATCTAGCCTCGAGGTCTGTGTACCAGTCAAAAGCATTTCCTTTTTGCGAGTGGACAAACTGCGTGACGAGGTAGTCTCCATAAGTCCCAGCATTGTTGCACGTCTCAACGAAGTGCGCCACATTTTTGCTTTGGATTACCTTTACCATCAAACTGTTGAAACCTTGGAGGTTGATAGCCAGGAGGCATTTTCAACATATATACCGTTATAGTGTATGGCTTTGCATATGTAAGGGAGGACTTGGCAGCAACTTCATATTTATTCTTAATTGTTCCTTCGATGAACTCCTTTAGTTGATCGATTGGAATCATCCCTTCAGATGAGACAGGGATAGCTTTAGGGATGGAACTTGTCTCGGGAGAGAATTACTCTCTGGAACCTCTGGGAGCTTGCCAGGTGCATGGGTGGATTCTTCTTCCATCAAGATTCCCACCCTATTTGTTAACTTTTCAATTCTAGCATCTTGATTTTTCATGCACTTGGTCAACCCGGCGATTGCTTCCGTCAAGTTTGCCAACTGCTCCTCCATAGATGAAGTGTTTGTCACCATGGTTTGCATGATTGTCATGGAAGATGGAGAATAGCATGGATTATCACACAAATTGATCTTCGATTGGCTCACGCTATGTGGTGTAAGTGGGGAGGATCCATCACTTGAAGCATCATTATCTTCCTTCACAGCAGAGTACTTGGATCCGGAGAGGTCAAGCAGAGTAAGAGTTTTCTTGATCTTTTCAGCAATATCGCTTCCTCCTTCAGGTGCGTTTATGGAAGATCTTGCTCCTTTTGGGGATGAAGATCCGAAAATAGGGGTTGATGCGGACGACACTTGGGGTGCTTGTTGTCCTAACGAGCTTGCTTGCTCCTCGTAATTGGTCCAAAGCTTCCAAAGGTAACATCGAGAATGCTTTCCGCATCAACATAGAACCTGAAATTAGCAGCCTTGGTGGAAGTTGAACTGGAGTTGATTTTCTTTGAAGCCATTTCAATGTTATTGAAATTTGGTGATTGAAAAGTTGAGATGAGAGGTAGAGATTGTCCCACTAGGCGTGCCAGAATTTGTAGACAATAAATTTGCATCGAGAAAATAAAATCAAGACCGAAAGATATTGTAAGAATTGTAATATTTGATTTCAAATGATATGAGTGTACAATCTCTATGAATCATCTGATTCTTCTTTTCAATAGTAAATAAATTCAAGGGCCTTTGAGCTTGATCTTGAATTTGAATTTTTTTTTGTCATGAACGATAATCTTTAATTCAACTAGCAGAAACTTTGATTTGAACTCGTACCTTGAATATTGATTTGTTCTTTGTTCTTGAGTTTGAACTTGAATTCTTGAACTTGAACTTGGTCGCTTGAAGCTTGAAACTTGTGGAGGAATTTGTAGTGTTTGATCCATGAGCTCTTTCTTGCTTCTTGTTATAACTTCTGGTGTCTTTCTAAGTAATGAAGACCCCTATTTATACTTGTGGGAGAGAAGAGTTATGATAAGAACAAACTCTTTCCGAGCAATCAAATTGAAGTGTGACAAGGACGCATTTGATTGGCCAAAACATGTCACTTGCACATGTGGCGCAATTTCATTGACTATTTAATTTGACTTGGCATGCCTTGTCATTCTAACACGTGGCACGATCCTATTAGGTCATTTGTTTGACTTGGCACACCACGTCATTTGACGCGTGGCGCCAAACTGGGCCTCTAGGAAGATGACAACTTGGGCTTAATGAAGTGGGCTCATCACTTTAGCCCAATTAAATGGGCTAGCCTAATGGATTAAGACTTATTTATTTAATCTATATATATTAGACTTGGATAATTAATTTAATTATATTAGCCCGTAATATTTATTTGGACTAAAATATATCTTGAATTTACAATATAGTCCAAATTATTTTGTGAATTTAATTTTAATAAAATTTATATGCCTACAAACATGATGATAAGTTTTAATGTGTGACAAATATATGTGTGATTAAGAAATATTTAAGATAAAAAGATTGAATTTAAAAATTCATATGATAATTATACCATGTAGTTACCATCAATTCTTTGTTCCCTTGAATATTGAAGAGTGTCATTGCTCCCTTTCAACCAACATGAAATAGGGAGTAATTGGGGGGGG